>JAHZNA010001283.1:0-70978 GCA_027743935.1 Sinodicranocentrus sp. ZH6
TTTTTTTCAAAAAAGAAGAGAAAGTCTCGGCATGAGCAGACACACGTATGCATAGATACATTTTCGTATGTTTTAAGAAAAAAACGAAGATATATTACTCTGAGTGGGTTTGTATATTGAACCAATTTTTCCCTGTAGGTTAGTAGATCTTTGGAAATTCAGCTGCCACTCCTAAAAGTCCAATTATTTATTTGGATGGCGTTTCAAGGAGGAACGCTTTCGGATACAAAGTTCTTGAGAACTAGTCCCTCCTCTACACAAGCTACTTTTCCTGAGGAGAAAGGGTAACAAGGAAAGTTACTTTCTTCTATTGGTTATGATTTTCTTCAATCATGTATATATTTTGTCTACTTTGAGGATGAAAAATACACGGCGTGTGTTCCAATATAATAATCTTTACTCCGTATTATTGCTTTTTCTACTAAAATGAAATAGATGAGAAGAAATGCGCATAAAATCTGTCCCAAGTATAAAACCAATTTGTCCTCTTAATTTCCTCAACTCATTTTACCCTTCACCAAAGTCAAATCCGGTTGCTCAACATTCAATAATGATGTGGTTATTTCCGGAAGGAGATAACCTCAGAAATACTTTAGGTACTTTCCACGTGTACTCAAAATCATGATGATTTTCTTCCAGGCAGTATGTACAGATTTCACATTTTAAATTACTCCAACTAGGTCACCACATTTGGAGATAATCAGGAAGTGGGAAAGTAGGAATGTACGGTTGCCACACTAGTTTCCCCAGTCACGAGAATGTGTCAGTTGAGTAAATTGGCTGAGTAATTCCCAATTGTGATAAACCACCTTTCCATCTTCTTCTCTTCCTTTGAGGGTAATACAAGTTTTTCTCTTGGTGGAGATATCTGCCATCTATTTGATCATTGATCGTGAGCAAACACACCTTTTTATATATGGTCATTATTAGCCAGTTTCCACTTTCCTATGTATACACAGCAGTTTCACTCTGTTTCGCTATTTTCTCTTATTTCCTCTCGTGGATGAGTGTGGTTTTGGGCGAAAAGGACTCAATTCGCGGTTGGTCGTTTTTAGTGGAAAATGTGTACATTTCTATACTTAGGCATATATTTGATGTGGAGGAAAGAGGAAGAGAAAGCTTCCATGATGATGATGATCACTGCGAGTATCTTAAGTGTAACCAGTAGTGCATTGAAGATGAATGTGTCAGAGTGTCAAAGACAACAACTGATTCCATCACTGGGAACGAGCGCCACATGTACAAGAGCTCCTTAAGGAGTAAAGTCTAAATCCCGTTGTTAAACGAAATAAATATAAATCACTAAATTGCTGAGATGAGCTTTATCGTCTTTTGAAAGGGCAGTGAACTACAAGAGGCGGGTTTTAGGTATATCTTTATTTTTTTCTGCAAGTGATCTTCCCATCTTGTGTGGTCATTTTGAGATGAGATCATCTTCTATCATCTTGGATGGATGTGGAAAGTGAGGTACATTTTGGAAGATATATCTGGTGGGAAATATAGCCAGGCTTGTTTATAGATTTTCAAAGAGCTCGCCAATGTCACAACTGTCCTGGGAGTCGTTTGTGGGGACGAGGACACAATTATTTTTTGGATCGGTTTCACCCGCATTCTTTTTTAACATTACCCATCAGTCCGGATGTGGAGGGAGAAGAGAAAGGAAAGAGTATAAAGAGAAGAAAAAAATAATCTGGATTCAAAGGAGATTTGAAAATTCAGGAATAACATAAGTTAGCTCTTTCGAGCAAATGGCTAGATGCCACAGTGCACATTGGTCGCATTTATCATGGGCTTTCAAACGAGCTTGGGTCTGTATTCCCTTGAAAAAACGGAACTCTAGCGCCGGCTCTTGGAATAGTCGTCCGAGTGGCTTCCGCTGTGCGGAAAATAAAGTAAGTGGAAGTCTCCCTGGGTAAAATAAAAATAAGGGAGAAGGATATACATACATAATGTATAGGTATATTATATTTTTTCTCATAATGTGTGTCCTTTTTATTCTCCCTTTAAGTTGAAAACAGTGTGTCCAGCGGCTATACGAAGTAACTTTAAGAGTTTACTTCCTCCCTTCTCCCACTTACATATACATGCCAACTGCAGCTGTCTTTATATTGAAACCTTGTTTGATTTAACTTACATCTCATGGGTGGTGGGCGTCCTCTCCAGATACCTTACGGGACAAGGGTTCACTTTGGGAAAAACAAGAAAATGTGGTTTATTTGGCTAGTCGAAGAAATTGAGGAATCTCGTAGAGAGGATCTATAAGAGAAAGTAGAGGTTGGGCTCATGTGTACTTTTGAGCTTGAAAAAAGAGGATAGATTGGAGACAGTAAAGTAACTACATTTTTTGGATCATTCATCCTTAAAACAAGAACAGATGGGGGTTATCTCAGGGAATATTTTTAATAGGATTTTTTTTTCCTTTTGAAATGCATTACATTTGTACTTTTCATCTTCAACGTATTTGTTTTTTAGGCTACCTATGCAGTAGTCGGTTTTGTCCATTCCGTTATAAACATCTGGTTGGCGCTAAATAAATTGCACATAAAATGTAATTTCCCTTGTTGGAATTATGTTTTTTAGGCTACCTATGCAGTAGTCGGTTTTGTCCATTCCGTTATAAACATCTGGTTGGCGCTAAATAAATTGCACATAAAATGTAATTTCCCTTGTTGGGATTAGCTTTGGGCTAATTTACATTCTATTTTGCATTGGTGTCACCTCAAGTGTAACATTCCACACAGCGTCCATAAACATGAAGAGTTTTCCGCGTTATGAGTATTTCTCCTTTCTTCCTTTCAAACACAAAGTCAAGAGGAGGTGAAGTTGTTGTATGTTGTGTGTGAAATCCCTCTCTGTGGAATAGCCATATCTATTCATTAAGGCTTTTCCTAATGAGTAATGACTAATGACGCTCATCAGTTGACTAAAATTGTGTAGGGAAGTAAAGAGGATAAAAGAGTCATTGTAGAAGGTTATGCTTCTCTTCTCTCTTTGCCTTTTTGTAGCCTTTTGCCACTCACTCATTCGCGAGTTGAATGCATCTCTAGGGAAAGTGGGAAACATTGAGGTTTATATATTTTTGGAGGGAAAACTCATTCGACTTTGAAAAGAGAGTTCCGCTTTCGGCTTTCAACTCTCATCTTATGCTTTTGGTCACTGAGCAAAGAAGTGTACAAAATAAAAAAAACTTACACTTTAGAGCTTTCTCTAGCTTTCCCTTCACATTATCTTTTTTTCCCTTCTTCCTCATACGGAATATTTCGAGAGGGGAAAAAGAGTGGGAAAATGTTGAGAAATAAATTCGGCTTAAAAACCCAACGAACGGGAGAGAGCCACACCAGAGAAAACTTTACTCCTAGTCGATTTAAATCTTTCGCGATTTATTTAAATGCTAAATAAGCTGAAAATACTTTCACTTTGTGGAGAGGGGAAAGCACTTGATGTGTTACACAGTGCTCCCCCGGGATTTGCATTCTTGTGGGGAGGAAAAAGAAGAAAAAAAAGACATGGAAAGACTCACACAGAGAAAATTCACGAGTGTGTGTTTTCTAAAGTTCACGTTTTACTCGTATGAATTCCTCCATGTAGACCTTTTCTAAATGCATTCATTGCACTTTTCCCCTCCTGTCTACAAAGTTTCATTCTCTTTTCCTTTAAATTCAACTAGATGTATGTGTGATTGCTTGTGTACACGTAGACACATGTGTGTGGTTTCATTTTTTTCGGTTGTGTTGAAAGAAGAGAAAAATTTGTCTAGGGGAGGAAAAATGTATATAATATAGATTTCACAGGATCCCCCTCCATAAATTCTTGGTCCAGAGATGAAAACGTAATTCAATGGAATTGAACATTTAAAAAAAAGTTTTAACACACCCGCACAATTTCTTTTAAATCCTTTTCTTTTTTTAAAATCCCCATACATTCCTGTTTTCAAGGTTTTTCTCATGTTCCTCACAATGTAAGGAGCTGAACTGATTCAGATTACTTAAAGAATAGATCTTACATTTTTAAGTACTTTCTCCCGACCACACAACCATTTTCTCTCCTTTTCTTCATCTCTTTTATTTTCTTATGTAAGTTTGTCTCTACCCAGGGAAACTTGTATGTACACATGTACAAATGTTAGAATGTTAAACACACATGGAAGCACTAATGCAAATATAATATGCATACCGTGTACTTATCTTTTCCTTTTGACGAGGGCAAGTGCACATTGCATTACCTTTGCCTCCCACTTTTAGCTTTGGTAAATAGATTAAATTGCAGAGAATTGCTTTTTCCCTTGAAGCGGTTTTCTTTCTGAGGACGATTCTCTTTTTTCTTCTTGAAAGAAGATGATACAGACATGATGGGAAGATTGGAGTTTTTGTACAGGTTTTCACTAAAAGCATCATTTTACTTCTCAACCAAGTTATAAAATTAGGGATATTACAGAATACACAGAAAAAACTCTTGGAAATATGCATATACCTTTTTCCTCCCCAATGAGATTTCCTCCATCTCTGTGGCAAGGTTTCCTTGTAAATGTAATGTACACAGTGACATCCATACAGAAAAACTGTGAGCTACAAAGTAAAAGTAAACTTAGACTGCTGCTGTCATTTCATCCTTTGGTGGTTCTTTTAAATGTAATAGGTTAAAACGGAAATAAGAAAATGGGGGTATGGTATCCCAGGGTAAATGATTCGGGGAGAGGATACCACATAAAAAATACTCATTTCTCCTCTAAATAATGGCACCCTCTGGTTTTTCCCTGTGTCATATTATACGACACTCTTTCTATGCATATGGCTTATGTCTCTCTGTAGTATATTACTTGGAGGATTTATTGCGCTTCCTTTCCCATATCTTTTTTCCTGATGATAATGCCCGCTACGTGTACACGCTGTGTCTTTGCTTTTTTGAAGATTCGAGCTCCATCCCCTAGAAAGAAAAAAATCTTCCTTAGCATCACAAAATGTAAAAGAGCTGTGGAGTATGTCATGTGTCCATTGTGATTACAAAGGTTTTATACTGCTTCATCCAGTTGTTGGGTAGGGGTGAAATATGCTAATGTATAAAAAAAACTCTCTTCTCATATCCAGCCAAATGTTACTTTTACTTTCACCTTTTGGACGAGTTCCAGGGTTGGAAATTTCCAGTTTAATCAAACCCGTCGGTATATGGCACGTGCAGCTTACGGCAGATATGGAGAATGTTGTACAAGGTCGTAATGAGATGAGCCATGTCATACGAGTACGAAGGGAAACGGCACGCACCACCGGTTTAAGATTAGAAATGATAATATTCCACACTGACTCTGCTCGCTCGTCATTATCTCCCCTTTTATTCTTGTCCTTTCGGCTACATAATTTCCCCTTCTATTCAAGGGAAAACAAGGAATGGGTCTAAACTAATATAAAATACATTAAAAAAAGGGAAATTGTAAAGTAGCTTGGCTTATGGAAAACGCAAGCAATGTTGTAAACCTCGTTTTCCTAACAAGCTTAAGCTTCCTCTCACACCGCACACCGTTGTAGTTAGCTTTATCCTTGTAAAGGATGAGGAATGTATCTAAGGGGAAAAAACCTAGTCACACCGCAAAACCTTTTGTAATGGGGAGGAAAGAGGGAGAAAACGTTATTTTTTCCTTTATACCGCCTGCTTTCCCTAAGAATTGAAGAGGAAGAGAGAAATGAACGGTTTTCGTAATTAGATTACAATTTAGAGTGAATCACCCTCCTGCCGGGTTGCAAAGGAGAAGATGATTCGCGCCCCTTGTGTTCATCACATTTTCCAGTGTGGGGTATCATTTTCTTGTCATAAACAGAAAATTTGTTCCATTTGCTTCTCCCCTGGAATAGGACAAGAGTATCAAAGTTTGATAAAGATAAGCATAAAGTGGTTCTATGATGGAGACATATGAACGTTTGAAAAGGATTTTACAATAATTGCAATCCTCTCCATACTCCATTTCATTTTATGTTTGCCGACTCTCTCTCTCTCCCTCTCCCTCACTCCCAATCCATAAAATATATTTTATCATTTTGACTCCTTTTCCCTCTCTAGTTGGTTTTCATATTGCACTCGTGACACATGAAGTGAGTGATAAGTAGAATGGACTAGAGGCACTCTTTCTCTCTCTCACCTTCCTTTAGGGATTTTACAGGTCTTGTGAACTGACATATCTCTTAGGTCATATATTGTCAATTTTTAAACGTGCTTGGGCAACTTTAGCAGGGAAAATGGTTGCTCCCGGTTGTAAGCTTTGAGAGAAGAGTTGAAAGTTGCTCAAAATAAAAAAGAAGTTTATCACAAGTGGGGTGGTAAGGATACGAGGAATGGTTGGAAATGCGGTATCAATGCTAAATACACACGTTTCAGATCTTGTGTATGATATACAAGGAAAATGTATCTGAATTGTGTGAAGAGTTTACAAATATCATAAATGCCAACTTCTTCTTGTATCGATTTATGTACGATAGTAAAAAAAAAGTTTCTTCTCCATAGGATGTATCTATATATCTTAGGAACATCTAGAGGAAACAAGGTGGGAGATTTTCTATGATGGAAGTAGGAAAGCTAAAGGAGAAGAAGATTTTGAGAAGAGTAAAACAGCACACAAGTGTGCTCCCCTTAACTTATCAGCAATTCAAGTGGTTTTACAAAGTTGCGGCTTTACCAACAACGGTGGTGGAGGAGCGGTAGCAGTATAAAAAAAAAGTTTATAAAACCCAATGCATAACCAAAGTCGAAACGAGAGCATTTATATATATCAACTTGGTTTGGAAAACGGTTTTTGTGACTTTTCGTACAAAAGTCTCCAGTTTGCTAAGAATCGGTAGAAAGTGACTTTTTAGAATTCTCAACTACACCTCTTGACAATCTGTTTCCTTATTTAGTCATTGTATTCTCATCTGCGATAGTTCAAGTTATAACTTGGGCGGGGTTGCTTTTCTCCCCAGTGGTGATGAAATGATGGGATGTGGTGAACGTTGTAGTTGCCTTGAAAGGGATTTCACTATCTTCTCTCTTTTCTATCTGAGTACCATCAAGGTTATCAGAATATGAGGGATACAATAGGTGTTTCCTTCACGTGAGCTACTTTTCCTCTTGCGACGAGACGAGGATGATCAGCAGGAGGATGAAATGCGTGATAGATTTTTGGAGAATGAGTCAAAGAAAAATGTGCATGCGACTGTGTGTGCATTGCGCATTCAAAAGTTGATTGTGTATCAGAATACTATTCACATTACCATAATAAAGAGGATCTAGCATTTCTACCAAAATGGAATGATGGATTCTCACAGGACTCTCTCATTGCTTTTCACATTTTACCATTATCATTATATTTCCCTTCTTGTGTATCCTCATCATTTGGGGAAGTTAATCAATATCCGAGAAAAAAATATGAAATCCTCTGATGGCAAAACTCGGCATGACTCCGGAATAATTTTATTTTCTCATTTTGAGCCCATTGTAGAGGATATTTCAAGTGAATTGCATGCAACAAAGAATAATCCAAATTCTTTGACAAGGTTTCCTCCTTTATACACAATTGCTCATGTTGGTAAGACTTATACAGGGATTATTGTATAAAGTTGTAGTTTTGTATTTGGTGAAACTAAACATGACAAATATTGTAATCTTGTGAGAATTACAAAAACTTGTAATATTTGCATTCTTGTTTTCTGCTCGTCGTCATCAGCCAGGCTCTGGGAGGTGGAAGAGGAAAATATTTGGAAAGTTGCATAGCATAACACACAGCTTGAAGGTTTTTTGTTGGGGTTTTTGGGTTCTGGTGCCAACACCAGTTTTGTATCCATTTGCTTCAGATCTCCTGCTGTTTTGACGTATTGCTTTTACCCCACAGCTTGGCAGTGGAAACACTCCGAGGAAATGCAGTAGGACATGCACACTTTGTAAACAAGCTGGAGAGAAGGAAAGAGAGAGAGAGAGAGAGAGAGAGAGAGAGAGAATCCGAGAAAATAAGTAATTTTCATTTCACCATGAATGATTCAGACAGTTGCAGGCTGTGGTGTTGTGGTAGGTATGGATGAAAATGTGTATTTATATTTTCAGGCATTTTCCACATTCCACCATGTTTCCCGGCATTAATCAAAATTTCCTCTCCAAATGAAATCCTCTCATCCTCGTATCTCATTTCGGTTTGTTTATTCTACTTAATTTATGTGCAAACATGATCAAAATCCTTTACTTTTGCAAACTATCATTTTGAGAACGCAAGAAAAAACGAGATAACCTCCGGCTTTCACATGTATGAGCACAAGAAGGAAAAAAATAGATGAGCAGCAAAGCATGTTGAGATAGAATCTATCCTTTTTTTCTCTCTCTAAAAAACGTCCATGTTGATAAGAGTCACGCTCAATTTAGACAAAGTTGATGAACCTGTTTTACCAAGAAAAGACTTCTTTGTAAATGATTCCCAATTCAAAGAAGCTTTAGTGTTCTGATCCAACTCAAATGTTTCTGATAACTCTATCCACTTGTGTGAATTGCGCATTTCAGACGCAAAGGAATAATTGAAAGTTACAAGTGGCACGTTTGGATTTTTTTATCACAAGGAGGTCTCATTTTTCACAGGGTTTTAGCTAAAATGTAATTCTCTGATATATTGGCATTATGTAAATAAACACTAGTCAGCTTAATATTTACATTTCCCTTGTTGAAAATTTTCTTAGTGAGCTGAACTACATTTGGGAAAACAGATGGAGGCGGAATTCCTTTCCATGAAATAAATTTATAAATATTATGTTGCTCTCCTCATCCTTTTCCTATTGTGTAAACGATGACATGAGAAGTGTATTTTGTATTATGCTAAAAAAACTCAATTTTTATAAGGGAGGGAGCTAAAATGCAAAACAAACAATTGCCTGTCTTCTTATATTACTCAAAAGGGGCAACACATTTTCCCACATTATCAGAAGAAAACAAGCAAACTTTTTTACGACCTCTGGCTTGAGTGCCACTCTTGTTTCTTTCAACAGTTTTTCTTTTACTTTTTTTCAAATAAAAAATCCGGGAAAAAAAGGAAGAGTAAAGCAGTTGAATAAAAATGAGAGCAAAGTAAATGGAGCAAAGCATAAAAGTGCAATAATCAGTAACCTGGAGGCTGCAAAATGTGATAACAAAACAGATGGGATGATTTCCTCCTCTTGTCGTTCGTGCCGTGTCATACAAGTGACATGAGTGAATGAGAAACGGGAAGACTACCCTCACCCTTTGCTCTGTAAAGTTGGTAATATCCTATGAAGTTTTCCACAATATGATTGTGTTTTTTGTACCGGATATACTGATAGTGGAAAATGGGGAGACAGAGAATGAGTGACTGGATGTTGTTCACGTATCAAGTAAAATAGAAAGGCATCATATTCCCTTGCAAGAGTGGCATCATGCATCAACTGGCGTTTCCATTACGTAAATAGCAGGGTAACACTGTCATCTGTGTCACTCCTATTGTGTCATTGTATCTAATATATATATATGTATAGTCTTCATTTATATGTATATATTTGTAGTCATATTTTTCTACAAGAGAAAATAACCTTCTACACTGGAAACAGTTTTTGACCCTTCTCTTTTCTGTCCCTAAAACTCAAACAATCTCACTTTCTTCACTTTTCTCTCTAAACCATAGAATCCAAAGTGCATAAGCCACGTACTCTCAGGCCAGAGAATGTGTGGACGAAGAAAATGGGGAAATTGTGGGAAAGAGTGCAGTAGTGGAAGTAGGACTTGAAGCTGAAATGACAGCTTTACCACATCACGTTTCCCCACTCTCATCATGTGTGTGTGATCTCATCTCAACCATATTGGGTGTGCATTGCATTGCTTTATACTATTTTTCGGTTCACTAGATATCCTTCTTTGGTGTCCATGACTATGACATTACTCACAGATGTACACACACACACTTTCTAACTTGAGAGAGGTTCATATCGTATAGATGTGATTTACCTTTTTAGAGTTTATCTAACCTACCCCCAACCATTTTCACTCTAGAAGAAAGTATATATATATGTGTGTGGCTTTTAAGCAATGACTTTTTTTAGTGAAAACGTGCAATTCTTATAGATTGCTGAAGGGAGAGATGAGAGATCCACCAGAGGAAAAAAACGTTGGATTGTAAGTGAGTGCATCATTGTCAAGCATACGATGCCACTTTAGGTATATGGTTTTTTCCTTCTTCTTTAGTGTATTGTCGCACAATGAACAACATTTCCTCAACTCGTCTAAATTCCAAGCAGAGCATAGTTATTTACAAGGGGTGGCAAATGCCTCCACTCCCATTTGAATTGGATGTGCAGTGCATGGGATATATCCCTCTTTATCAAAATGGGCTCTAGCTCCACACATCCCATCTTTTTTTGAGAATTTTCCCTTCCTCTTCGATGTACCTTCGTATTACGGCATTAGGGAGATACAAGCTTCCCTGCTGGCATCCCGTCATCATTTTCCTCTACGCTGAATTTGTTGTGTAGTACATGTTGTAGAAGATATTAGGGATGAGGGTATATCCGTAATATCCTCGTGGTGATCTTGTCGCTTTCAAAGTGTAGATTATCTGTCTTCACCAACTTGTCCGCATCGCTTACCCTTGGAGGATATTTTTTGTTCAGGGGTCGATGTTGGTGACAGCTAGGAATTTTTCCAAGATTGCTAGAGTGACAGGAGGAATGGGAAACCCTTGAGGAAAGGGAGGTGCAAGAGAGAGAGAGAGCTATTGATGGTGGTGTATGCATTAGTTATAAAAATTGGAAAGGATATATACTTTTTTCCCCTTTTTGTGGAACCTTTTTTTTAAATGCCGGGTTGGGATGGAGGAAACAGAGTGTGGAATCATGGAGAATAAAGGTTGAAGAAAGGGTTCACTGGTTTGGATGATGTAGTTGAGGTTGTAGTTGTAAAAAAAGCTTACTCGAATTTCAGTATGGGGCTGACTTGACTTTGGGGATTGTAAAGCAGAGTAATATTGTGAGAGGGGAAGGAAAAGGGAGGAAAAAGTCAAGTTGAGTATTTGATTTGTATTCTTGATGGGGAAGGTGTAGAAGGATGTAATGCATTGGTCTGATTGGGATGTTTTTTTTCGGTGTAGTTTTTTATGCTTTAAATTAACAAATGATGGAGGATGCTAGTATTGCTAATGCTAGTAGAATTAAGTGTGAAGAGTAATTTTTAATTATCACAGCAACATAGTGACTTTAATACGCAAGAATCTACCCTCCTATGCAAGAAGCGTAATTAGCTAATATTGAAAAATCGCAAGGTTAACGTCCAAATTAAGCATCAAACGTGTTGTCCAAGATAGGAAATTCATTCATACCTAATTTCAGTAAAATCCTTGTCAGAATATTTTGCTCAAAAGTGAAAACGATTTCATAAGATTTTATCACTTTCGTAGAAAATGAAAAGGACAAAAAGGACGAAAAAACCTATTTCCAACAGACATCACCTTCCCTTTTCCCCTTCTACAGGAGTGAGCTTCCATGTGGATTTTCCAACTAGGAAACTTCTCCCTCTTTCTCTGAGCCTTTCTTTCGTATGCATAGCCACTTGTGTAAAAGTAGCACTACTTATCGTACATTTCTCCCCGCTTAAGCTACCTGTAGTCTCTCTGGTTGGGTGGAAAATGAAAAGATTTTAAATTGGCAAATTGGATTTTATTGTCGCTCTTTTAGTAAAAGTCATGTACGGAATTTGCTTCTGCTCCACAACCACTTTCTTTTCTCTCCTCTTTTTTCTCCCCTCTTGAATGCTTATTTGGCCTGTAGTCAAAAGTCTTTGAGAGAACAATTTGCAGATTGTACGTGGTAGAAATGAAATTAAGGTTGTGTTGTAGAGACCTTCTCTTTCCATCCCATACCATCATTTTCACCAACTATTTCACATGCTGAGATGTTTTATAGTGGAAGGAAAATTTGTACATTTCAAGATAGCTTTTCTACACAAAAGCTGGGTTTTTTTTTCATATGAGCTATATCACGCAACCCAATCTACCACACACACATTCATACACAGAGAGAGAAAACTCCCTATTATATACACAAGGTTGCTTAAGAAAGTCTTAAAAAGAAATTCCACTTTTCTCATAACTGCCAACTTACCTACAACCACACACAGAGTTTTAGGAGCGTTTAGTCGTAGACTATTTTCCTCTGGATATCCCTCAACAATACAAGGGCCATTTTTGTACTACACTTTGGAATAAATTGTTGTAAAAGAAGACTTTTTTTGGCAGGTGGTGGTATGAAACGTAGGTTTTCAACCTAATAAGAAAACTCGGCAGGACAGAAAGGATGAATAGTTGTCGTTTTTGTCATTCCTACAGTTTTTTTTAAACATTTCTTTCTGAAAGGACATGGGTGCAAAATGCTGAAATTACTTAGTAATCTGTCAGACTTTTTTCCTCCACATTTCATAAACCCTGGGGAAAAGTTATTGCCTTTTGGTGTAACTCGAATGAATTAAATAGTCTCATTTCGATAGATGGCAGGAATGTGAAAATTCCTAGCTTCTCTCTCCTCAAGCAGAAAGTGTTGATTCGATTGAGATCTCTCGTCTGGTCCATTTTGCCTCTTGTAATGCAGACTGTCATCCTAATGTTGAGTGAGAAAGGGAGGAGTCTTTTTCTCCGAGAAATTTTCTCACTCCTTGTATCCCATAAAGAGATACATTAAACTAGAATCCATTCTGCTTTGTCTTCTTGTTGGGATAAAAGTCCCCTTTATATTCAAATGTAGAGGAGGATAACGCGAATGGAAACCATTTCATTTGAGTGTATAGTCCTTTTCACAAAACTTCAATAATATCATTACATCACATATCCTGAAGGAGTTCCTTCTGCAGAAGATGGGATATGTGGGAATTTTCAAAAAATGGGATTCTTTTGATGGCATTTGAGTCTGGAAAATGTTCTCGAGTGCCAGTGTGAATACAGCTGGAAGGGTGATTACTTCATGCATCTGTTTCAATATTGGATAAATGACATGAGAGGAAAATGAAAGAGAAAAGTCTGCGTCCGCTTATGCTACAAGTTATGTAGAACGAAATTATGGAGATGGTGAGCTTTTCTCAAAAGGAAGATGAAATTGGAGAGAAAATCTCTTTCCCTTTAAGCTACATCTTACTTTTTTATATCAAGGATCATTGCAAAATATCAAGGATTGAATGTACCTATGCATATATATAACATTGAAATGACAGTTTCCACCTTTCATTTTCAACTCGACTTTCACAAAGTCAAATTATTTCTCCAAGAAATGAGATTTGGAGCGATTTTCTAGTAATTTGATAAGGTTCGGTGGGCCCTACTCTAGACAATACTTTTTCTGCAGATAAAGGTGAAGGATCAAAGAAATTGAAGGAAAATATACTTCACTTGCATATTATTAAACTCCTCTAATCAATTCTTTGAACCGCATTCAACCACTTCCGCATGCAAGCTCAGAAAAGGATCAGGAAGCGGTTGAAAAGGGAATGTGGAAGTAGGCTACATGTTCGAATCCTGCTCAAAATTCACTCTTCCTCTGCAAATTTTCTGGAGGAAATGCACACCCCAATGATGTTCCGTGGTTCTCATCCGTAATTTTCTAAAATCCGGAAGGACGCACAGGGTTTTCTCATTTTCCTCCGTTGATTATTTTCCAAGGAGAATGAGAGCGATTCACTGATGAGACTGATGACTAGCCAGCGGTGGTCTTTTTCTGCTTGACTGACTGACATACGTGCGACTAGCTGTATCTCTTCTGGAGAAAGTGTCTTGCATGCATGGAAAAGTTTTTGGAAAACTGACTCACAAACAATCACTGTTGCAAACTAGGAGAGTGGATGTTATTAGTGATGATGACGACGGGAACGTTCCGCTCGTAATAATAGAGGAAAAGCCGGCACAATAAGGGCTAAGAGAAAACCCGTTAGTTTCTTCTCTTTTTTTCTGTAAAATTGTATTCCATCCAGGTTCCTTGCTAGAATGGAAGAGATTGTTGCGTTATTATTATATCTAGGAGAAGCTATCATCATCCCTAGGCTTCCTTCCGTCTTGGAAAGTTAATGGTCTCCATTACGATCAACCTTATTATTAGCCTCTTCAAGCTAACAAGCAACTGGAAAATGATGTCGTTCGTTTATTCCTTCCCTTGTGTATGTCGTTTACTCCTAGTTTCAGCTTGCCAAAGGCTTGCCTAATAGAAATGAGCAAATAACTGGATGAAATAACTTTGCCTATCTTCTGACTTGAAACAACCAGAGAGATGTACACAGCTTCCGAGTGTGGGCATGTATGAGGAGAAAATTAGCTTGTGATGATGACATTGTTTAAAGAGATTTTCACTCTGGCACGCAAACACTAGGGCTTGGACTACCTCTTAAATAAGTCTTGCATATGAGAAATGTTTATTAATTGAGCAAGGACTTTAATCAAAAACATTTACAGTGTAAGAAAAGAAGCTAAACCTAATTCGGGACAAATGCACTGTTGCGTCTTTAATATCTCATTTAAATTCCGTTTAGTATTTTTAGTAATATTATCTTCTCGTGTGTGCACTGTAGATATCACACCTGTCTTGTTGTTACTTAAATTACTAATGTTCAAATAAGACTAGAACAGACACTTATCGAACTCTGAAAAATAGCATTGTATCAGACCATTCGTAGCGTATATTACACACCTTCATATATCATCATACTGACAAACACATACCTTTCATTCTCAAGCAACTTCCTTGTGTAACTTTCCTTCCACAACGAACCAGAGGATTCATTACGCAAGAGAGGATAAGAAAAATGGGGAAAAGTTAAGCTTGGCAGTTACAATATTGAAATTTGCTAAAGCCCATATATGTTATGTATAGTTTGTAAATCAAGTCTAGCGTGGAACCATGCATGTTCAAGCATGTTCCCTCCACTCCAGGTCAAAAGCAAGGGATGGAATAAGCAGCTTTTCCCTCTCTTGAAAAGAAAACCATATGAAGCATTCTTCCATGGATTTTTCATCATCGGTGAAAGTTTGAGAGAGAAAAGAACATTAAAGAAATCAAAGACAGTCGACAGTTCATCCTTCTTTTTCTCTCTTTCTCCATTTTCAAAAAAAGAATCTGGAAAAGATGTAAAAAATGAATGTGGGCTAGGTATATAGATGCCTATATTTGTATCTATAGGCTTTTTCCTGATAAGTTGGTGGGGCATGGGTAACGAAGCAAATCTAACGTAACTAACTACATTACACAAGAAACTTTTTTTCTAGCTAGTTTACCATAAGAGGACTACTATAGGGTAGGGAAAAGATCAGACAAATAAGTAATAATGCCTACTTTCCCTTCATTCCGATAGTAATCCTATGAATAATACTTTCTTTCTAAAGAAGCACTCACATACATACGTATATACCGCCATACACATAAAGACACATGCATATTTGCGGTCGATCTGGGAAAGCTTCTCGCAAAGTAATTTACTTTTTTTTCTCCTCCTCTTCTGCGTCTTTTTTTTTATACAAAGACGGATTGAAAAGAAAAGGAGAAAATTAGGTAGAAAGAGAAAGGGAGAAAATGCATATATTACTTTTATATATTTTATAACTCCATATAGGATTATTATTATCTATATTTTTTCCTCATACACAAACATTCTGACTGATAAAAGAGAAGAAAAAAATCTCTTTTAATTCACTTACCCTTCGTGCAGAGTTTTCACAAGAAATCATGGGGGAAAGCATGATAATGTAGATTAACTTTGGAAGCCTAGTATACTCAACGTTATTGTGGTTGGTGAGGTGAATGAAGCACTTCAACTTCATGTATCATTATGACTTTTGTTGTGCATCAAAAACTTTTCATCATTTTCGATGAATCATCATAGCTTGTGAAAGAGAAGGAAAAAGGATGAGAAACTTTTTCCCTGTGCATTCAACAGAATTGCATTATTGCTCAAATCTAATAGCCAAGCAGAGATAATGAGCATTTTTCGTGTGGACCGTTGCATCATCCTCAACATCTTCAATCCGACTACAACTTGTGATCAAATAAAATCTTCCAAGAAGTTGTGTAATTGGCCCAGGTGGAAAATATTATGATGAGTAGCGAATTTCACACTTATTGTGAGAACGTCTCAGAAAAAACAAGATAAATGGAAGGTTAGATGGAGGAAGATTAACTATGGGACTTTGGGAGAGGAATAGTAGCTAAAAATATATGGATTTTTCCCCCCAGCCAGAAAAAACAGGTAGATATATAACAAAAGGGTTATTTGATTTAACGAGAATTGAAAGTAAAAGAGTGAAAGAGCTCTAACAAATAATGCATGGCGTGCCAAATTGGAGTGATTCCACAATGGTGTTGTATCATCCAAGTAATTTTCTTTCCCGGAATAGTCATTCCAACAACAAAAAAGGGATACAGGGTGTGTTTCAAATCCTATCCTGTAAATAAGTATAAGCATCAATACATTAGGATGTTTGGCGTATAAGGTAATCTTAAATGAAATACGGATATAAAAGTTTTTTTTATATCAAAAATCCCGTCAAGTGATACTACTCAGGAAACCGCGTGTCAAGGAGGAGGAAAGGATAGTGAAGATTTTCTCCGAACAGGGTGACTATAATGTATTTACTAAGGAACCATATATATTTTTCCTGTTTCACCACACTAATATGTTGTCTGTCTTTTTTCACTCGGCCAACCATTGCTAAAGCTTGAAAATGGATCTTATATATCCTTTCTTGGGTCGGGAATACCGTAAAATATTGGATATGGGGAAAGAAGAGAAATGGGTAGATCGGGATAGAATTGAATTGTATATATTTCTTTTTCGCCCAAAGGTTCTCTCCTCCCTGAGTTGAGTCCAACTTATATATTTCTGGCTGCAAATACACATCCAATGTCTTTGTAATGTACTTCAAGTCAACTTGGAATTTTCTCTTTTAGACACAACACAATGAAAAGATGTACAACTCTTTACGTAATCTATTACTGTCAGTCAATCCAGTTTCTATACTTTCTCCTTTCTCTCTCTCAGTCTCCTTCAAAGTGGAGGAATGGAGGTGTACAGATGTATTGCTCGAATGCCTTTTCTTTTCCTTGGCAGTTGTTTTTGTGTCGTGTGGAGAGACAAGCTTTGACTATGGAAATGAACATAAGATTCAGAATCCAGATAGACTTTTGGGTTTCTCTAGTTTTTTTACTTTCTTCTTCCCTCTTCCGACAATTTCCATGGAGGGAAAAACAGCAAAGTTTAGCGAGAAGAGTGGGTGAAACCGGAGATGGGAATAATAGCTAGTGGAGTGTGAGGAGGGAAATGCAATGACGAAATGGAGAAGGAAGGAAAAAAGAAAGTTTTTTGCCCTTTTTCCAGATCTTTATTCTGATTCTGAAAAAAAACACTCCATGAGTCATGTATAAGTTATAAAGAAATTTATACAATGTTGTAAGGGGTTTCACGTATCGTCCTTTTGGAAAGTTTTTTTTCGGTAAATATCCTTGGGATGGCAGACAGCTTGTTTGTTATAAGGTTCGAGTTTTTTTAAGAGAGACGCAGTCACTCACTCAGTCAGTAAGCGAGATGGAGTGTATTCATGTATGCAAGTTGTATGCGTGAAGAGAGAAAAGCAAGTTGGGATTGGAAAGTAAATGCTTTTAAGTCTATTTTCAGCTTATGAAAATTTGATAAGGTTCACATCTTTTCTTGTCGTGAAGGTAGAGATTTTTCTCCACTTATTCACTTTCGACATGAAGAACTTGAGAGCATATTTTTTTAGAAAGTGGGCTAATGCACGTGGATGTGGTGATTTTTGCAACATTTTATGAAGGAGCTCTGGGAATTGTTTCACAATTCTAGAATATGAGGGCACTTTCATGTGGACATTTTTGGATATTGCTCTACTTTTTATTCCCGTCCTAGGACAAAAATAAGTATGTCTGCTTTTCCCGAGTAGTCGGTGTATGACGGTTTATGACGTGTCAAAGATGGTGAGTGACAATAGGATAGAAATCGATAGCGTGGGTGGAACTGTGAGAACTTGAGCAGGTGGTGAGCCACTGATATGATAATTTTTAAGCTGAGCATCTCAAGCCGTTTTCACCTTTTCACCGGGGGTGCACCGTACCGTAATGTAAATCAAGTCTAGACTCTTGAATAAGTGATGATCAACTCAAAAAATTTCACACAAAGGAAAGATTTTTTTGTCAAACAAATCTTAAATGAATTCATGAAAGACCTTCAACCAAGAAAAAAAAACTGATGAATTAAGACAGTTTTTTTTCTTGTAGAGAAAAACTTGATCTTATCATTTTCCATCAAAGAACTGCGTTTTTCTCAAGCAGGTGTGGCACCCTCTGTAGCGAATAGTTCCGAAAGCAATCCATCATTTTTCTCTAGCTAACGTGGCATATGACATGTTCCAGTCAGACTGTGAAACCCACATCATCCACCGCTTTTGGTATGAATAAAAGAAGAAAAATATGCAGTTATGTTTTGCAAATGAACTAGAAACAGATTACAATCTGCCCTTTCTTAATTGGACAGACACACTTCACTGACTTCATTCCCTAGACACGCATCCGATTTCCTTAGCACCTTTCATATTTCCATTCTCGGCACTGTAGGGTGTCCCCACAATCCCAGCTAATAATTGCTACACCCGTCCACAACCATTTCCCCCAATTAAAAGTCGTGTACGCACAAAATAAAATGCTCGTTTAACATTTAATGCTTGCGTTTCCCTTTCAAATTGATGCATTGAGTTTGGGAAGGCGGGTGTGGAATATTTTTCAGAGGAAACTATAACTCCAATATAATATATAACATTACAAAAGAAGAAGAAAAAAAAAGTGATGATGTATGCTTGAGCCTATGTTATGTGCTTGTTGGTAAAGTTGTTATGTTAAAGGGAAAAAAGAAGTTTTTTTTTTCATGGGAGGATTTTCTTGTAAGTTTCGGATTAAGCGGAAAGACAGCAATAGCCAAGTTGAAGCGTAGAAAGAGCACAACAGAGCATCATCATCTTTCTGGACAGACAACTCCTCCGTCTTCCTTAAGTACCAGAGGCTTTCCTTCTAAAGCCTTAACTTAGCTGAAAGCAAAGTCACATGATGATAGCAAGAAAGATGGACAGGGCAAAGAAATAACAAAACAGGATGAGAATTTTTTTTCCGCTTCTCTTCCTCACTTTTTTTTCTCTTCTGGGAGAGCTTTGCAAAGCTTCATATTTAGAGCTTCATATGGATGTAAGGTTTTGTACTTTTCATCAGTCCTGTCGTCAACTGAACAAGTGCAACTTTCCATGTGTGTACGTGAAACACGCTATAGAAGGGGAACAACAAGCTTGTATAGGAAAAAAATGTAGGAATTTATTGACCCGATAAGAAAAATATTCTTTCTCTAGTAAACTTTTTTTTAGCTTCTATGCTCTTGTTTGATTACGCATTAAAACTCGATACTTTCTTTAAACCCATTATTAGTAAGACAGGAAATGTCTAGAGGCAATATTGAATCCTTATAAGAAAAAAAACTAGACAGACAGGTAAACGGAGATTATAGTTTAGATAGTTGTTGAATGGGATAAAGGAAAAGATTGTTTTTCTCTTAGGATACAAGTATGATGGGCAAGTATAATTATGTTAGATCGTATAAAGCCACAATATTCCATAAAAAACTTTCCCCAGCCAAAGACAACACTTTATTGGATTTACGATAAAACTTTTGAAATAAGGTGTGCTTCATAGGAATGGAGGCTGAGTCAAGTTCAGCTTTTGTTACTAGGACAGGCTAACCTTTCCAGAGGCAAGGCAAGGGAGGAATATATTTATTATATTGAGCAAAACTATAAGTTGACGATGTACCCCTTTTGTGGTACATTATATACATAATCAAATTCTTCAGGGTAGGTAGCTTCTGAAGGAAAAGTTTTTTTCAGGGAGTATCGGCCTTTGCAGCTCTAATAAGTTTAATAAGTTTTATCAGATTTCCAAACTGACTGACAGACCAAAGTTTAGATAGATAGGGTATGATTTTTCTTGTGGAATTAATTTAAATTGATGATGAAGCATGATAAATAAAGCACATTAAAAATAATACAAAGCTGTGGCTAGTTGAGGTTAAATTTAAAGACAAAATAATACATTCCTTTGTTCAACGGAAATGATAAGGGTTTATAACATATCGATTCCTTCAAAACCCTGGAATGATATGTATACTTATATTTAAGCTTGTGCGAGAGTCAAAGTCTCCGACAAAAGGGATTGGATAGTTGTGCGTAAAAAAATGCATCAATTTTCCTCCTCTTAACTCCAACTCCCACGATGATATATCTCCAGATTAAATATCTCCACTAGCACACTTCACACTCAGGGTTTTACGCTCTTTTCTGTTTAAGATAGGAAAGTAATTAAGAAGCACCTCCTTACCTCCAAGAGAAAAAAGACTGGAGAGTTTTTCCTTAGCGTGAATACCATATCTTTTTTCTTCTCTACTCAAGCATTCCAACAGCACTTGAATTTTAGTTGGATACAAAACCCTCTTCCTTCAGTCTTCTCTCGGGTGTGTAAAACGACTCTTCTGATTCTGATGCCAAGACTAAACAAAACTTCTTTTCAGTATATTTTTCTCTTAAAAAAGAAGGAAAATTAGCCAACTTTTTCTTCTTTCTGTTCTCTTTTAACAAAAAATATTTTTTCCGCTCTCGACAGCCATGAATTTTGCTTCTGACTTTCACTCCGATTATGTCAGCCAAAATATACTGAGTAGGGAACTGCTCGATACTCTTATCATTAATAAACGGCAGCTGCTTGCATAAGGATATATACTTGTATAAAGTTAGGTATATATCACTTAAGGAAAAAGCGTGGAGATATGAACAAAACTATAAAAAAAGAGAAAAGCAGCGTCAATGAAGAGTCATGGCAGGTTCGTTGAGGATCTCTCTTCTGTTAATGAAATAACGGGCCGTAGGGATTTCAACAAAAATTATTGTACAGGGTCTTGATGATCTTCAGTGTTTATGAAGATTTTAGTCCTTATTCTCCTCCAACATTTCTATTTCTAAAGATTCTTCCCGAGTCGGTTCTTTCCACTCAAGTTAAAATTATTTTAGACTGGAGAGAGCCTCTTTTCCCCCCTCTTTTCTTTCATTTTGAAAAAAAACTATACCTTCTTTTTTCCACTCGGAAGGAGCCAGTCGTACTGAAAATGATGAGGCGTTTTTACTTCAGAGAGCAGCTCAACCTCAAACAAAACCAACCGAATTCTGTCAAAAGCAGGCTAATGACTCAAGTATGGATTTTTCCCCTTTTTTTCTTCTTCATCCACACAATAGCTTCCTCCATCTGCATATTATATTGAAAAAACTGTTTGAGGAAAAACGAGAATATTATAAGTTTTTCTGTGAGCTAGTTCCCTCATAGTATTCTCGTTTTACGGAAAATGTGAGCAAAGTTTACTTTAGAAACCACAACGATCGATTTGCTGATGATTGAGATTTCTCAAAAGTTTCCCTTCTCTTTCACTTGTTCGATGAGAAAATGAAATACCTTGTAGTGTGTACAAAAAAAGTGTGGATGAAAAACTGATAGTGGATTCCTTTTTTGTTGACATTTTGTTCCCACTCTCCTTTCATCTATTTATAAGTTGAGCCGACAACAGGGATTTTTTTTGCCAAATATACACAAAAATGGCAAATAATGCTTTTTGACTGGGAGACGGACAGAGTAATCTGTTCTTTCTTCAGATTCCTTTTTCACTCGACTGTCGCGTCAAGATGGATTCTCAATTCGTATGGGTGACATGTGTGTGAGTAAAATCAGAAACTTGTAGAGAAGAGCGTTAAGCAAGACAAGAAAGGAAGAGTATATAAAAAAAATGGAAAAAGGAAATACTGAAAATACGACCACCAAGACAGGAATATTCTTTCACGTGCAGCCCCAATCTTTCATCTGTGTCAAAGTTTTGTCAGCTTTTTTCTCCTTCATTTCAATACAAATGGATGTAGATTAGAGAGAAGGAGGGTTTCTTCTAGGAGAAAAGTTTCACTTGACAGCATCAGCTGCTATGTGTATGTATTCTTGGAAAAAGGGACCATCCTAAAGTTTTAGGTATATCGACAACTATCATGGGTTAGCTTAGTCAAGACTCTGTATACTGTTTTCCCTCTTCTCATGGATCTTGATAGCGTGTCACACAAGAGGAAAAGGAGCTTATGGGAAATAATTTGGAAAATTCAATTTTTCCTTGTTTCCCTCCATTCCCAGTATTACAAGGAATGATTAGAAAGTTCGAAGAGACAAGAGGATGGATGAGGGTCTGACGTCATGGCTTTTTTCAAACAATTTTATGCAAATAAGGGTGAATCCGCAGAACTCGCTGTTGTGAGATGGAGCACGTGAAGGGAAACGTTGATTGGGACAAGGGAAAAATATATAAAGGATGTAGAGCAGTTGATATATTTAACAATATAAAAATATGGTATATTTACATAAGGTTAAAGTCCTCAAAACCGTTCCACTATTTATTCCGCAGAGCTCGTCCTCAATTTTTTTCACCAAAATAAAGAATGCAGCAGACACAATCCGTTTGCTAGTGGATTTTCTCTGTATATTCGAAAAAGCCATGAAACTTTTTGACCAACATCATTTCCCATTCTGGTATTGTATCCTTTGCATATGGTTTACATTATCTGGAATAAAGGATGGTGAACACAAGATGAGGATTTTTTGTCACGGAACAAGGAGAAGTTGACGCATGTTAGGGAAACAAGTCGTGCATGGGGTGAGTCAACATGTGGAATTGAATGCGAAATGTGGTGCCCATTGACTACATTACATTCTAATGTCATGAAACATTATTCTATTCTCTCTCTTGGGATTGAATATAAAATAGACAAAAGACGAAATATCCAATGCTACCCTTGTAGATGCGGGATGTTGTCTATCTTCTCTTTTTTGCGAGAAAAGTAGTATTACGTCGAATGATGATGTGTGAAGTTGAAACGCTCTTTTTTTACACGAGATTACATACATTATCTTATACTGTGCTAGCGTGTGTGTGTGGGACATAGCTACTTTTCAAACTGGGATGTTCTCTCTGGAAAAATCTCTTGTAGCCAAGTGTAAAGCATCAAAATAAAAAGCATATGTGTGACATTAGCAAAGTTAGCCTTGGCAAGGGTAATCTTTCTCAGGGATTTTTTTTTTCAATATGGGAATGATATGCGGAAGTAATGCATGCTTTCAAGTTGTTCAAGAATAATCAAAAAAAAAATCCCCCTTTTATAAATACTTTACTGTATAATTCAGTCCTTATGGATTTGTCAAGTTTTCTACTCCAAAAAGGAAGTGTAACTTTGTTGAGAAATTTTTTCGAGACTAATGTAATATCAAGAATGGGATTTCGGATAAAAGATAGAAAAGCGTAGTAAACCATGTTTCTCCTCACCACCACTTTACTTTCCCTAACTGCGTTGTTCCTCTTCAACGCAAGCTTTTTCCAGCAATATATTCCCGTTTCTCGGAGAATTGTTTTTTTTCTTGGGAATCGAATCGCCTAAAGGAAAAGTGAGTTTTAGTCAAACCGCTTATTAATACAAATCGGTATACTTTTCTCCCCATATCAGTTTAGGGAAAGGGGAAAACACTTAATAGTTGTAGAGCTATTTACAGGGGTTGCATGCAATCCGAAGATTATATGTTTTTCCTCTGTTAAAGCCTTTTCCTGGGGAAGAGAAAACAATGACAAATATTGTGTACCCTTAATAAAAAAGAAATGCGTGGCATATGGGAGCTAATGCTACTATTTACATTTCATATCATAGTCACATTTTCCGTTGCGTAGAATTAATCTACAGTGGGCTATTTAAGATACACATGTTGTAAAAAAAAGAAGTGGTTTGCCTCACTTGCTCTTTTGCTTCACAGCCGTTTTTAGAGCCAATATTAGGTTACATTTTTAATAGGAGGTATAACCACTCTCATATGACCAGAATGATGGCGGATTGTATGGTCTCATGTGAATTGATGATATGCCATGCTTCATTTTCAGCGTAGCCATAAATTTGTGTCGAGTTTGAGTGGTAAACCTCAAACACACACAAAGAGTAACTCTTTTATGGAGAAAACTTTAATAGGGAAAAAGTCAAAGGTAAATGTATTAGAGACGGCTATGGTTTATCTTGCGCTTGGGATATACAATTTTATGTAAATGGCTACAAACCATGTCGTCCGCTAAATGCGTCAAATAAAGTTCCCCTCAAGAATACACAAAAAGTAAACTGTGTATAGGGTTGCCGTGTACACTTTGTTCTTTTGTGACTTTTGCATGTGTTTTGTGTTGAAAAGTCAAGTAAAGTTTACCAGGGCCATATCTAAAGTAGCAATTTTCTTCAGCTATAAACGTCCATGTGTATGGCACAACTGGGAGTCAGGTGAAAAACGGACAAGTCCATTTCACCAGCTGAGGCGGAATATATAGTGTAAAATGAAGTGGAGGAGAAAAACGGAGAAAAAACTTTTACATGGAGGTTTTCCTCGTAAAAAATGGTGAAAGGAGAGGTTAATTCGGGATAAAGTGAAAGTTGTAATGTTTTCAGAACATGCTTTGATTGTAGCATAGTCATGTGTGAGATGGACTGGAGTTGTGTTAGTGAAAGAGATGGATATGTGTATGTGTGCGTGTAGATTTTTTTTGGCATGGTGTGTGCTCGCCTGTCCAAATGCTCGCCTCCTCCTGTCGACTTTACCGTCTTGGCAGCACATTTCACTCTAGATGGAAAATATAGCACTGGTGGTATATGCGAACTAAGAAGTTTTAGGATCATGTTTGGAATTTTTTCGGAAAGGTGAGCAAATGCACAAGGAAGAATAAGTATGGTGCCTTTACACGCTCGCATTTCTGCTCACATGACCATGAAATAAGGAAAGTTTGCGAGGGCATTGGGAAGAAAGAGACATGGTAAGTGGACACAATGTGCGCTCAAAAAAGTTTGATGGGGAGAAAAGCTAGAGAAAATTGGAAAGGGATTACAGCGCTCTCTTGGTGTAGCTTGAGTTAGCTTGATGGGGAAAGTATTTTCAAGGAGAAAGTTACGGTAGATGGGGAAAGTGGAGAGAAAAGGAAAGTTATTAGTTTCATTTCACATGAGTAGGTGGCATTCGAGACCGGGTGAAAATCGGTGGCTTTCCGGGGAAAAGTTTTGCTACTGTGGAAGATGAAAGAGGGAGCTAGGGATGTTTTCTATGTTGGATTGATTATCGATGCCTAAGATTGTGTTTTGCTGTTTTGAAACACTATTCGGTAAAAAAAAGGCGGAAGAAGAATATACTGAAGAATTTAACGCCGTTCATGTAATCTGTTACAGCTAAAATAATTTACTTCAATAAACAGATGAGTCATCGTTAGAGTCAGTTGCATTTCTCCAAAGTTGCAAGTAATCATTCATATTACCAAAAACGGTACAAAACTCAATGAGTAGATTACTCATCAAAATTATTATGCATTTTCCAATTTTTTTATCTTCCCAATTTTTGCAAACCTACTTGTCCAAAAACCTAAGATAAAATACAAAAGAAAATTTATATCCCTGCTCCATTTTCCTTTCCAGAGTTTCACAGTGAGCACTCCATCCTTCTCCCATCTTCATCAAAAGAATAGTTTTTTTTCGCTAAAGCTAAACCATTTAAGCATTTGAAAGGAAAAAGATGTATTTGTTAGAGGCTTACAAGTAACAGCTCTTCAACTCATAAAAGAGGATGAATCACACATTATTTGGGAATCAAAGGAGAAAGGCCTAGTATACTACTGCAGCATTTCTATTCTAGATTTAATTTATAACGACTCTCTCTCTCTCTCTGTCCCTTTTTTCTCTGTGGAAGACTCCTCCACTAAAAAAAAGATTCAATCTTTTCTTCTTCTTGATTCGTCTGCAGACTAAAAATCTGTGTGAGACCTTTTCCCTTTCATCTTCTCTAGCCTATTAATGGCTGACTCAATGAAACTAAAAAAAGATTCAATCTTTTCTTCTTCTTGATTCGTCTGCAGACTAAAAATCTGTGTGAGACCTTTTCCCTTTCATCTTCTCTAGCCTATTAATGGCTGACTCAATGATCTAAACTGTCTATATTCCCTTGTAAAGGACAACACTGGAGAGCATTAACGTTTCTTTTGTTCCTTACCACTTGTTTTTTTCCTTCCTTTTCCCATCCAGTGATGCATTGTTTAGAGACAAAATAGTAAAATCACTAATGGTCTCTAGAAAGAGGAAATGGCACAATCTAATCAGCAAGGAAAAATAGTTTTTTGCGATGAATGAAGCAAACCCATTTTTTCTTGATGTATTACCCATCAAGTAGAAACCGAATAGAATATTTTAACAAGAAAATCAGTGCTTGAATTTTTTTTCAAAGAAATTTTCCTAAACTTGATGTCTCCCAAAGAAGAAATATTCCAAGTCAACTTCAAAGGGAAATCTTGTAACAAGTATTTATACGCATTAGCATTAAGCACATTAAGATAAAACACAACTTGTGCTAAAGATACGACTCCTGTCTGAGAAAATATTCAAACAAAAAGGGAAACAGGATAAGTTTCACTTGGAAATTGCCTCTTTCTCTTCCCAAGATTGACTCTAGTTGTGTACCAAAATGAGAGCTCCTAGTTCTACCAGCTATTGGAGCGTTTATAAAATCCTTTAAATTTATAATACGCTTAATAATGGAGCTGATGATCACATTGTAATTCACTTTATTGACATCGTAAAGCACTTTCCCGTCAGGAGTGATAGTCGCTTCGTATTTCATCCTGAGTAGAGGACTCCTTTTCCGCAGTCTTTGTGTTCACTTTTGCCAAAAAAATATAATCTAATGCATTGCGCCCACTACAGCTCAAGAGAGGGAGGGAGAGACTTGGGTTGAGAATTATTGAGAAAGGATGAGGGCATCAAATACCATTATAAATTCGTCAATATGTCTTTGTCAAGTGATTCACTGTGTAAGTAAATAAGCTCAAGGGTTAATGTATTGGATTTTCTTTAGACTTTAAGTAAATTTTCGTCTTGGGAAAGAGAACTCATATAAGCGTTGAGGGAAAAGAAAACCAGTTTTCTTCCTTAGCTTTTGTCTAGAAATAATGGGTGAGGATGGAGAGACGAGAGTGGATCTCTCTCTCTCTTTCTTTCAGTATTTTTTTCCTGGATAATATAATGGGCCGTGATCGTAATATATTTGATTGTGTAGAAAAAAGTGTGTGTAAGCAAGAGAGCGAGAGAGAGAGAGAGAAAGCGTGAGAGCTTTAAGAGAAAAAATGGTGGAGGCGAGGATGCGAATTTTAATTAAATTTTAGACACCAATGAAAATGCATGCAAATGTTGGATGATCCCTCCAAAGTAATAATAATGGGGAGCGATCAATAGGATAGATAAGTAAATAGGCTGTTTCCTTTCAGAAAACGGAGGGTTATGTGTTTGTATGTGAAGGCATTTTTAGTCCGGGTACGATTGCTTTTTTTCAGGAAAAAAAGCACTTTAGCATTCATATATCATTCTTGAAAGTGCTTTACTTCCAGTAAATGATGGCGATTCATTTAATAGTGAGTTTTTTTGTTGAGCAATGGAAAAGTTGAGATAAGGCAGGTTAGTAGGTTAGAGATGAAGAGATTTTATATTCATACAAGATTAAGGGTAGGGCTTGTATAGGAGATTTTTTATAGATAAAAATGGCGATGTTTAGGAGGATTTTTGCAAAAAAATCCGTGGTTAATGGAGGACTGCATTAAAAATCATTTTCCAAGCATTGACGTCATTGAAGAAGAGAATTGAGGAAGATAAGGGAGAAGTGAGTCATTAGATATGTAAGGATGAATAAAGTTGACATTTTTCTATAAATATTTCTTAATTGTTGAATTATTCAAGTGAAAAATACAAAGCAAAGGATTCGCAAGAAGTGACACTGATAGATTTTTCAAGAAGGGGCAGCCAAAACTCATAAAAGTTGATACAAGTTGTGAATAATGACCATTATGAACGTATACAATAATACAATAGTGTAACACTATTAAGCTCTGGGTGGGGATCTTGATTGTTAAATTTTGATAAATGATTACATAAAACTAGCAAAACTTGGAGTATGACCAAGAGCCAAAAGTCATGCCAGTTAAGATCTCAACTGGAATCATTTTAGAGTGATCTGTGGAGTTCAAGATAGTTATATTATGAAGTTGTCCTTGTTTTTTATTCGTCGAATAGACAACATTTTCTTGTATCTCATGTTGATTTGCCAAATGACAAGATTTTATTACTATTATGCATAAAAAGACTCATTAGACAGGATGAAATGTATACTTCGGTATCTTAAATTTAATGGACTTGAATTCGAGCATCAAGGATGACAAAAATAGTTTTCAATGTGCAGAAAATCAATTATCGCTGAATTTATCTACGTTTTCAGTAAACTTCTTGGAAAATACATAACCTAACCTAACATTAGTTTTAAAAGCATGTGTAGCAGTGTAGTTTACCTAAGGACTCGTTGTCGAGTCATCTTCAAAATCTGTGGGAAGAGGAAAATGACAGAGATGACTAACAACGTACTCAAGCGTTTCATAAGCTTTAATGGTCTACAAAAATGGAATGATATAATCAATTAAAACATTTGGTCCTTGGCATTGAATAAAAACTGGAGATTTTAATGAAGTAAAGTTATTACCGATTCACGGCGACGCCTGGGTAGATCCACTTTGACAGCATTAAAACACTTTTTAATTTTCGACTTTCTCGTTTTGATATCTTCCTGTGTTGACTTTATTTTGGCGATGATTTGGTTTTTCAAGTTTGTCTGATGGTTTATTCCAGCTTGAAGCTCATTGAATTCTCTATAAAATAAAATACATAGATATTAAATATGAATTTTAATTAAAGTTTATGGAAACATTTAGATCGTAGATTAGACTTACGTGAAGCATCCTTTTAGTTGCAAATTTATCTCATGATTTCCAGCAGCATTTCTATCTCGAATGCGTCTAGTCTGTGCAATTTTTGCACGACTTTGTTGATCTAGTTTTTGTAATTCATTTTGAGCCTCCTCAATCTCCTTGTGGGTGGTCCTTGTGCTTGTTGTGCTTGCCTTCTTCCACTGAAGGGGATCTGACCTGAAAATTATAAATAAAGATGAAGTTTCCTAAACACAATTATGTAACGGATATATATAGAATATTTGTTGACTCACTTTCGATTTTCCAAATTACCAACAATATTCCCGAAATCGTTAATGATGCTGCTTGCACGATCCGAAAGCGTTTCAATTTTTTTTACATTTGATGATAATAACTTTAGCTCATCCCCACTGGTTGTTCTGGTCTTTGACGCGATTTCCAGCTGAAAGCAAAGAAGACATTGTAAAAAAAAAGTTTAAATTAATTAATATATAAGGGGGATTAATGTAAAGGGTATTTCACACCTGTTTAAGTAATGAGGCCTTCCTATCTAAAAATTCCTGTGGATTAGGCAAAATTTGCTTCTTTAAAAGATTCTCCTCCATCTTCAAACTGTCAATTTTTTTAAGCAATGGCTGAATTTTATTTTGCGCTGACATGTAATCTTCCTTCTTCTTTTTCACCAGGTTTGTCAGATTTGCATAAATAGTTTGCCGTCTTTGTACCATCATTTCAAGCACTTTAGTTTCTTTCAAGAGCTGAAATGTTGTATCAATAAATTAATTAGCAGCAGGTGGCTACTTATTTAAAAAACCGTATTTTAATCTGTATACCTGTGGAAATTGAGCTTTGCCGTTTTCTTTCATTTGGATTTCAGACTGAAATTCAGTTTCTAAATCGTCGATTTCAATTTCCAACGTTTCTCTTTTCATCTCTGCCTCTTGTATATCTTGAAAAGATGTTAAAAATGTTTCATACATTTGACCACTGAAAATCCACAAGTGAGCTAAATTCGACAGTAAAGCTCTGGTCTTCTCAATATCTGTAAAAAATAGTTATAACTTTGTACGCTCCTCTGTTACATATTCTTGCATCATACTGACAACGTTTAAATTTGCGATAAATATACCCTGGAGAGGAAGAAGGAGTACAGAGTAATCTAACGGTTCACAATGCTCCGGCAAAATGTCCTTCAAAATATGATAAATATCATCAATCCCACTATCATGTGCTATACATTGATTTTCAAATTCTTCCCAGTCTTCAAAATAGGAATTTTTCCTCATCTACAATAAATAAATCTATTAATAATCTTTCCACAAGCAATAATAAATGAGTATCCTTTAAATCAACTTTTTTTACCGGTTTGTAGTCAATCAAATCCTCCAATATGACCGTTACTATTTGAAGCAAGACTGTAGATGTAAGATTGTTAAAATCCAAGAGAATAAATGGGCGGCCAAGGATGTCCCCGTTTTTCGCACCATGACCGTTCAGCAATTGCACAAGGAGTTTTAAATCCTCAAAGTATTGCGAGTTGTCTAGTTTTAGTTTGCAACTAGTAGTGGAAATGTTGGTTGAAACACTATTTAGTGAACTAGTGCTATAGCCGTGGCTAAGAGATGTGGAAGATTTTGATCGATACATCTTGATGGCCTGTTACAAATTTAAAAATCCTCAATTAACTGTCCCTGTATTGTATATTTATTTAATTGAGAAGCAAGCTAAAAATAAGGAGATTCAATATAAAGTAAAATTAATGAGACAACGAAAGAAAGCCTTAAGCTATTCACTAAAAATCCTCCAAGAACGCTTTTTCCTCTTTAATCTTATCTGGTTTCAGTACTTGGGTGGCGCCTTGCTCTCTTCTTCTAGAACAAGAAAGTCTTATCATGAATTTGCATAAATGCCTGCCTTCAGAAATTACACTCAGTTTTTTTCCATTTGCATTCCAGTCCATTTTTAAAAAAAATGCAAATTACTTTAGCATCCTCTAATTTATCACCCTATTCATCATCATAATGCACGCTAAAACTTCCAGGAAAGTGTTCCTCTTCTATGCAAATCCAAATTATGCTAATTTCTTCACTTTGACTGTCTTCACAAAGGATAAACTGTTAGCATAGCATTTGCAAAAAACAACATCGGAATAAACAGTTTAGTTGCTTGCTATCACATCCTTCTAAACCTAATACCAGACAGAGACAATGTTTCCCTTTGCACAAAAAAAACGTAAAACGTACCCCGACAACAATGACAATGTGTGGGATTTAGTTAGTCGGATGGGAATGTCAGTATATCTGGATTAGCATTAGAAGCTGTCGCAACTCATCCCTTTGTAGAATGTCACCATACATTCATATGCTTATTGGAAGTGACTGATCTCTTTCCAACTCTAATACATGTTTCAATCCAAACCAGCAGAAAAAATAAACGTGTAGTTGGGAGAATAAAATCCAATGAATGCATTGTGTATTTTTTTAGATACACACACACACAGCCCTTTTCTTCTCACTCCGCTGAGCTTCCTTCTTACAGGATTTTTTTCTCATGTCTTTACTCCAACATATACACACACACAAGTGGAAAATGTGTCGAAAAGTATTGAAGAGCATTGAGAAGGAAGAACATGCGGTAGTAAATCGGTTTTTACTGCATCCCATCAACTTTTACGGGTTTCACCCAAAAAGGAGCCCGTCCTCTTTTCCCATTCTCATCCGCTTTTTCCCCTCGTATATCCCATTCCTTTTGAATCATTTTGAGCTTCTTTTTTTTGAGAAAACATGGAATACCAAGAGAGATGAAAAGATGTATCGATGTTATAAGCAAAATAGGAAGACAAAATACATATATATTTGTAAAAGGGTCTAGAGGCAAGAAAAAAATGCAACAAACAGTAATACAAGCTATCTCTCCGAAGGAGGTGATGTTACGCAATTTTTATACTGATTCTCCTTATATCTTTCTAGTCTGGACAAGAAATCCTGTTATTTCTCTACATTTACAGAATGATATTAAAATCCATTCCATTTCATTCCCTTGTACAAACCATAAGAACAGAGCCGATCTATCGAAAAGAGTGATACAGAGTTTGCTGGAAAGTAACATATAAAAGAAGATAAAAATACATGCGAGGAACGATCTCAGAATATAAGTTGGTGTTGTCAAGAATTTTTTTTATTTCCTTTTCAACTATTTCTTCTTTTACTACTACATCCTTTTTTGAGATGGCATGATGTGGCAAGAAAGTGGAATGTACTTTTGTGATGCAATGGAAATATATACGGTGACGAAAAAGGAGATTTTTTTATAAACTCTAGACATTTCGTATCATCATGCGTGTGCAGGGATGTCTTTTGGCTTATCCACAAAGTTACATTTCCACAAACGCACACCTGCATGGTCAAATGTGTAAAGTTTATTTTTACCGGAGACGCGAGTATTTACTCATTTAAAGGTGCACGTGAAGACATTCAAGGCGAGAAAAGGAACGCCTCTGGTGTTTGATCATGATCGGTATAAATAAGAATGGAGATGGGGGGAATTGAATGTTTTTGAAACTCGAACAGGTTGACGAGGATTGCAATCGCTTTTATTTGCTTCTGGTCTCCAGCCTGTAGTAGGGATGGTGAGAGGAAGACTTGTACGGATTCACTTGTCATATTATCGTGGGTATGTATCCCCTTGTAAAAAAATATATTCCTTACAGGTTTCCTTTTTTACAGGTTGCGTTTTTAGTGTTGATTTGAAGAAGATAAGTCTATCACTACTTTCGTATTTTTCTCGAAAGGGGTATCAAGTTGAAAACGTGTTTGGATAGTTCCCTATCAACTATGCTCTCCCCTTTTTCTCGGAAAAATACTTGAAAAAGTTGGGATGCTTCCTTCTTTGAGATTTTTTGGTTTGTTTGAGATTTATGTGGATTTTGGATGATAAGACCACAGAATTTTTTGATGTTTGGAAAGGATATTTTGAAGGGGATGGATGTAAAAGGAAAAATATGGGAAAGTTAACAAGATGTAGGATAGGATAACAAAGGATATATATGCATATCAGTGGAACAAGGCACAAGTGTGGTTTTGTATGGAGTGTGAAAACATTGCCAACTTTGTCTTCAACTCGATTCAATTTTGTGAATAATATTTTTTGTTGATTTTCCCTCCCCTATTTTTATTCCCAAATGTTACCATCTCCATAGTTTGGAAGAAGGAATAGGTAAATGTTTATCCAGAAAAGCGGAGAGTTTGATGATAGGATATTGATAAAATGTGGAAAGGGAGATGGAGGGCTATGAATTTCTAAATCAATTTTTACACTTTTACTACCAACATTTTATGACTTGCACTGTGTTGTTTCCTTTCTCGTATTATCTTGTAGTCTGACATTTTATGCGGCATCTGAACACATCCTCTAACAGTATAACTTGCACCAGATGCAAAATTGTTTTTTTTATCCAGGTGACGTTTGATATTTCCCGAATCCCATTCAACATTATAACATTAGGGTTTCAATACCATCAAAATCCTACTTCCACCGTAAAATGCATCCTTAAAGCAGTTACACTGCATTATGCACACATTTCCCTGATGTGAAAGCCACTTAAAACAATTGAAATTTCACTCAACATTTCCCTCATCCGAAAACTCCTGTTCTGCATCTTCTCCTCAACAGTCAACTTTTTTTTACTATACATTTTTCATCCTCTCTCTCTCTCTCTCTCTTTCCTCGAATGGAATTACCTATACACCTGTTTTAGGTAGAATAAAACCAACCTCTATAAAAATAATCTCTTTCATAACGCACCCCATCCACAAAATCCAAAACAATAGAGTGACTCAAAGCAAATACCTTTTTTATGATCTTTTCCATCCACATGCCATTGTAAAGCTTGTCCTCTTGATGATGATGATGATCATATATCAAATTCCATCTCGATTTCTATCCATCTAGCTTCTGGCCTTGGTTCCAGCCTTTTAAAAAAAGGCGAGGAAAAGCCACCCTGCATTAAAACGTCGAACTGCTTTTTCTCTCTTCGTGCTATTGTGTATGTCTATATATTAGTTCCATATCCACATAGGTATAGGTTATATATAGTCTGAATCGTATTTAGGTAGGTGCATGTAAAGTGAATTCTTAATGGATTTGTCGATGATGATCCCTCCTGACATGACAGGAGATGTGGGAGACGAAGGATAATGGAAATGATGCATTGCGTTGGATTGCTTGTACATTACAACATTCCACTTCCATGTAGCTCGTGTGTCTTCTTTCAAATATCCTCAACTGCAGTATTTTTTTACTAAGGTCTCACGCAACACCCCCCAAAAAACTCTCTGTATTATCTCTCCCCACAAGTAAAACATAAATATGTTTGACTGTATGGGAAGCAAGAAAATGATGATGACTGACTAAAATTCAAAACGTTCATCCTCATCACCATCCTCCCTCCAAGCTAGTTTTTTTCCCTTTCTCTCTCTCTCCATCACTGCTAATATTATTAGTAAGACATGATGTGCATCCTGATGACATGTGCACGCTTCAATTTCATTCACTTACTGGATTGCTCCCTTGACCTGGGAATGGATAAAGAAAGACTCTTTTTTTCCTAAAATACTTTATTATTATGCTTGGTGGTGGTTGTGTGTGGGGTTGTGTGCGTGTGTGCTTAATAAAAGCTCAAAAATTTATAGATATGACAACCACTATGGTTTTCTCATATAGATTTTCTCATATACGAGAGGGCTAAGCATTCCGTACAATTCTCTCCCTCTCTGACGAACAAGAAAACATAAGCAATGTCATATTGGCATGATAAAAGCACTCTGGTGAGATAATGTTACGGAGCTCGTATAAATTACCGCTATATATATCGAGGTAAAAGCCATAATAAAATATGAATTATGACTTGCTATTACCATTCCTACAATTTCCCATGACATTTCGGCTCCCTTCTCTCTTGTGGAATGGGCTCTGTCTTCAGAAGAAAAAAATACCAGGTATACGTTGTAGTTGTAGAGGAGGAGGAACACGACGCGGATTGAATTGGAAACAAGGGATTTGCACACGACCAATGTAGTCGTGTGACTAGGTATATTTTACATTAAAATATTTCAGAGCTGACATTCATATCAGACATTAGGATGGCAAACATTAAATTATTTTTTTCATGAGAATAGTCCATTCTGTGGAAAAGGAGTCAACTCAATTTTTAATTTTGGATGGAGTCATATATGTCTGTTATGTCACTCAATGAATCAATTCATGTATGGGGAAAAACCTTTAAAAAATTAATAATGTCATAATCCAATACGGCATTCGGATGGTGTTAAAAAAATAAAACTTTTTGGTTAGCCTCTTCCATGCACACGTGTGGAGTGAGTCATTATAATTGCAAATGAGGATAAAAAAAATTAACAAAATCCATGGAATAATATACGTCCAAAATTAATTCTCCTTTTATTCGGGTGTGTATGGTCGTATTGGGTAAAATCCTGAATTTCCGGTTGTCGGATTTTCCCCGAAAAATGAAACATTTTCCATATCTCTTGATTTCGTGAACACGTACGAGGAAAACCGTATGGGATGATGAGGATGTGGAAAGAAAAGAGTAAAGCCATTAGTAGCCGTCAGCTTGCGACAAAACTGTTAACTTTATTGTGAATATTGTATCACTAATCTGTTTCCTTTCCACTTGTTCTCCAGTAAGTATTCCACAGAGGAAGAGCATTTCCACACGAGAAAGTATCCATTTTCTCTCTCGCTGATCTTTTTTTTTCTGGGTGGATTTTCTTTCTCCAAGTGAAATTCACTATTTGAGTGTCTTCTGGCTGGAGTGAGATAGGTTCTGGAGGAGCTCATCCTTACATATCTTTTTTTCCAGGAAAAAGAAACAGAGAGAGAGAGAGAGGAGAGTTGCCATTATCATTATCCGCACGTGGTATTTTAATTTGTTCATATATTCTTTTGTCTTTTTCGAGAAAGTGTGGACGGGAGAACTAATGTGGTGGAATGAGAAACTACTAACTGCTCTGTGTATTCTTTGTGTTGTATTTTGTATCAGTTTCTCTTTCTCTGCGTCTCCCAAAGTGAAAAAGGCAGGAGGAAGATTATTGTGGTTTTCAAAGTAATTTCATTCCTTCAACTTCTCCTCGATGTGGGGGACAACCGCGAGTATTGGAACAATAAAAGAACTCTGCTAAAAATAAAAACTTTCCCTGTACTATCTTTCTCTTCCCTTTGGGGAAGCTGTTGTTGTGGGGGAAAGATGGGATAAATATTATTGGTCTTTTTGTGGGATTCACTTGAGAAAGTTTGGAAGAAATATTATGTGTGTTTTCCATTAGGGGAGCTGATGAAGGTTTTAGGAAATATTATTTCATTTGAAAATTGTAATTATCCTGAAATTTATTTTCAAATCGTGAAAGTCCATATTATGGAGTTATCTTTTGACCATATGAGAAATATGGTACAATTTTCAAAGCTCAAGTATCCTTTTCATTTCCACTTTGTGGAATTTTTCTCCCATTTTGGCTAAATTGAAATACAAACTTGTTTTCAATGAATACTCTCTGGAGGGGTAGAGAAAGACGTAATTGATTCTAATCGTATGCTCCCATCTTTATGAGTTTTTGTGGATCTTGCATAAGTGGGGCTAAGTGGGGTAGAGTAGTAATTCAAAAACGACTTTTGGTGAAAATAAAGGCAATAAATTTTTATGCATCCTGAGGCTCACCTCCTTATTTATCCAACTGGTTTCCTCCTCTTTTCCCCAATATGTAATAATAATTCAAGAAAGGAAATTGTCGGCATATTTCTTCCAACGGTAGACCGCTGGCGGAACGGCTTTGCGAGGAAAATTGCTTGGCAGTAATGAGATATATATTTACAAGTTAACCTCCTGATGTGTGACCTTCCAAAAATAACTTGGATTACCTACGGTATTCTGGCGACCCAGGAGTAAATCCTAACATCGTAAAAAATACATATCGAATTTTACCACGCCGCCTTTCAATGACTCGCCCAAATATGGTCATTTAGTTCCTAAATGAAAATAAAATTCCCTCAATAGCCCAAATGTCTCTTTTAGCTTGGCTGAGTTTCGACCATTTGAATCCGCACGTGGTTATATAATAATTATTTAAAGTTTTAAAGTGAAAATCTGAACAGCCATTATGAACCCCATGCTCACCCATAAAAATACTAACCGTTCCGTATAATGAATAGTTTCAAGTGAGGATTTCGACCGTGATGCCCTTACCTCAATTTCTATTTCAGGGAAATAAGCCACTTCACAACTCAGGTGGCTTTCGAAGGCACACATATGAAAGGGTCTATTCATCTCCACCTTTTTCTGAGCTTTTCTCAATCCCACAAATTTTTTCCGCTTGGAATGACACACCATGGAAAAATATCTATTCATCCTTATCCCATAACCTTTGTGCGTAGAGTTTTGAGTATCTATTTAAACTTGTGGAAATAGGAAAAAGCTGAAAAAAAAATGTTTTTTCTCTCCAGAGGGGACGCATAAGAATGTAATATAATATGTAAAGTATTTTTTTCTCAAGTCTGCCCCGTCCTAATAGATAGATATGGTTTGCCAAAAAAGGAATTTCATTCCTTGATTTACAATGCGGGCTGTCGTATTTTTCCCAGTGTGATAGTGATAGCAAAAATAGGCATGTTTTACTCAACTTGACTCTCTCCAGAGAAAAAATAGAAGGAGCACTTGCTCCACTGACTTTTGAGAAGAAGGAGGGAAAAAATCTTCATTCGTATATACCTTTTTTTCCTAAACTGGTTGACTATCCGAGAAGGAAATGAAAATCCACTAAGGATGTTTTGTAACAAGACCATTTTTTCTGTTTATAGAATGAATTTGTATTGGAATGTTTTTATTTTTTTGCTAAAAACAGCAACAAAAACAAGGATATATGTATACACACATTTATGCATATGGAATAAATATAGGTGGTGGTTGAAGCGAGTGTTGGCATTTATGTGAATGTTGTTGCTTTTTTACAATTTGTATCTTACAAGATGCAGACGATTTACTATAGCTGTTTTCTACTTTTATGCTGGCTACAAATTACACATTCTGCTGAAAGATTCACGAGCAAAAACATTTTTGGAATGGAGACTTACACGAGAAAAGGGAGAATGCTTCTTTCTTTAGGGAAGTTTAAAGAAAAAAAGTTTGTATTTGAATGGAAAAGGGAAATGTAAAGGCCACTATGGGAGGAGTGGGTAAACCACTGTGGAAAATTGAAAGACAAAATGCGCTCACGCATTATTCACTAACAATGCTTATCATCATGTTTCCATTCATGAATCCTGCCACCTTGTTGTGCTCATAGGAAGAAAAAAACTGGATTGTTGTGAAGAGGTAGAGATAAACTGCACATATTGGACAAGGTTTTATATGCTCAGGGATTGAAATAGATTTGACAAAGAGATAAAAAGTGCGTAACAAGTGCTTCAAGTATCCTGGTCGGATTATAGTTTACTCTTGCCGCAGGTAATCTTTAAACTGGTTAATTGAAAGGGAACTCAAAATGTTTGTTGAAGATACACATTGAAAATGCAGTTTGTGCAAATGAGGGAGAGAGAGAGAGATTTTCAAAAAAGGAATTGTAATTCTGTCAACCCGCATCTTTCCGGTGTTTACACATTTGCTCCTCGTTTCAAGGAAGCATTTCGTATTGGATTTTCACATTTACTCCAGATAATGATCTGTACGAAACTGTTTTTTCGTATGTTTACTCCGATTTGCTTAATTTCCCAAAATGTTTTCCACATTTCAACTGTCATCTTTTTTCCTACAAAAGATTCTTATTTTTACTCCTAAATAAAAAGACAGCCCAACCTGCAACACATTTCACTCTCATTAGTATTCAACCTAAAGATGCTTTTTCGTTTATCCTATGCAAAAAAATGAACAAGTCAGCAAGTTTCTTATTTCAAGATTTTTTTTAAAGCTGGAGTAAATCCTCAGATTATAATGGTGTGTTTATAGCTAAGTTTAAAATACAACAAAATTGTGCTAGAAACAGCTACGTCTCTGGGAAGAAACTTTTTTCCCTGTATTTATCAAACACAACCACATCCCTATTTTTCCTCATAACCACATTCATCCTTCTCATTCAAAACTTATATTTTAAGGATCTCATGTGTAGAAAATTATGCAGATATGTCTCGTCACTAGATGAGAAACTGTCTTTCATATAGTTTTCCACCATCTCAAGAAAATCCCTCTGGAAAGATGATGATGATGAGGTATGAAAGGGAAGTTTTGACTAGCTTGCTTCCTCCCCATGAGTAAAGGCTGAGTAACTAATAGCAAGCGTCGATTTTCATGATGATGATTGCTGTCTTCTTGTACATATTATTGCTGACTGTGCCCATCTTCTTGGTAATAATATGTGCATATTTAAGTAGGAACTTTATCCCCCAAGTCTTGGTATTATTATGAGGATGACTGGGACTATTATTATTGTAATTTTTGTGTGTGTGTGTATGCTCCATGCTGAATATAACAACTAACTAAGTAGGTACTTCTCTTGTGAGGTACTTTTTCAAATTTTTTCCCTTTCAAAGTAATTGTGAGAGTCAGCTGTATTTTCTTCTTCTAAATATCCTCCTTTGAGATGAGCTTGGAAGAATTTAAGGTAGGAAAAAATATAAGAAAGCAGTTTTTATTTGGAAGCTGGTGGTTGCCTTACTTGGCAAAAAAATCAGTGCGTCTGTAAATTCCACATTTCAGACTTGTCTCTCTCCCGCCTGACGGTGGGCTGTCAAGGGACCTCTGAATTGACATTGCTTCCCTTAGTGCACAACATCCTTTTGGTAGCACCAACCTTGCAGACTCCAACACAAGTAAAAGGCGTTGTGTAGCTATTTTTCTCTAGATTTCATTTTTCCCTCTCGATAGAAATCAGTCGTGATTCGCAAAGGAAGACTTGAAATGGTGGTGGTGGTGGAAGGATGCAATAGTTATGTACATTTTTCCTGATCAGTCAACTGGAAATAACATGGATGTGTAAGAAATTCCGTATATTCTTTGAATGAGAGCATGTCATCCCTTAAAAAATATATACTGCAGAATATATCTGTGTGTGTGTGTGCGAGCGGTATATAATGCAAAGGAAATAGGAAAGAATGAGAAGAAAAATAAAAAAGTACGTGCATGTGCACAGCTATTGCGTATGGTGTCAAGGGAAAAGGAAATGGATTGGTTTTACAGACTTGCTTCCTCGAGTTTATCAACGAGTCATGTTTTACTTTCCTTTGGAAATGGACTGTCGGGAATTACTTGAGCGCTATAAGTTACTCTCTTGGTTTTTTCCTCTTACTAACTTTGATTTCAAAGACTTTTCTTGTAGATTGTGAGAAGCATGTGAGGGAGAGGAAGATATTCATGGATTTTTGGGAGTTTCTTTTTCTTCTTCTTCTTCTCTTCATGTTGATCTTGAGAGTATTCTCTTTTCTCTGATTTGTAAATACGGACTTGATTTCTTTTTGTCAAATTGGAATATTTTTTACGATGTCGGTAGATGCAGTAGTGAACTTCACAGGATGTAAATCTTTTTTTACGTAAATCGCAGCGTAAAGCTTTACAAATTTTTATGGTTGAAAATGGTGAAGCAAGGTTTAGTTTGAAAAATGCATTGTGAGCATTGGAAGGATATATTTACGAGAAAATGTACAGGTACCTGGGGACGATAAGAATGTGCTTGTGAGGAGTTTAGATACGGTTATTAATTTGTTCGAGGGGATATACTGCACTGCAAATCTGGGATTTTTGAATATCAATTTATTTCCATTTTTAGGGCCAAGCCAGAACCACACAATGCATAATGCTTTTTCAGCAGTGTGGATAGTGGATTGTTTCAAGGAGGTTCGAATGCAGAAATAATCGTTACGCAAACAAGTTTCCTTGTGTCGGTTAAGCTAGTTGCTAATTGTTGAGAATTAATCAGAAAATATTTGAATGCTTGTTTTGCTTTATAGTGGATATTGGATACAGTAATAAATCGTTATCCTCTAAATAGCCAAAAATGGTTTGATGTCAACTCCGATTAGAAAAATCTTATTTTTACTTAATGTTAGTAAAATAAACATAGGTTGCCTGTCTCTCAGCTCAATAACATAATAACATAAATGTGTGAAATTTAAATCATGATATGGATTTTTCACTAGTTAAAATTCCTCAAAATATCCATCCCTTTGGTAAAAATATCGATTGGAAAATATCCCGTCAAACTTGAGAATATCCTTTCATATCCACTGTCAAAGTTTGAAGGGAGCTTATCCTACTTTTGTGTTTTGAGCAGTTTTTTCTTCCCAAAAGCCGTAAAAGTTTTTGCATATGTTATGACTTTTTAACTTCTACTCTATCCTTAATACACAAAGTTTAAGGTGGCCTACAACTAGATGATCTCTGGAAGCTAGTCTTTCTTACTCAATTCATTTTGTCCTTCTCTCCGCTTTTCATCTTTATCCCTGCGTTTCTTTTATACATCTTCATTTCATATGATATCATATAAAATGATGTGAAAGTGATGGGGAAAGTAATTATAAAAAGCAAACTTCCTCAACTCCATGTTTCTCTCTCCCTCCTCATTTTCCTCATAATGTTTACCCCATATTTACATAATGCTCATCATAACATGCATAATGCTCCGTCAAGCATGATTTTTAACGGCTAAAATTACATTTCACTTTCACAAAGTGTACGTACATGAGGAGAATGTTAATGACGAGGATAATTGCTACTTAATTCTCAAAAAGGGTTGCAAATACTAAAAATATGAATATGAATTACTCATTACCCTATTGCTAAACTACCTTGGCAAAGCAGCCATTTTCGACAAGGTAGTTTTGCCCTCATTTCATCCCCTCATATTCTCTCCGCCCACTTCCGCAATGCTAGTTTTCATCAAAATAAATAACATTTGCAAAGTTTTTTTTGCAGAAATAACTTGCTACATCCATTCCATGCAATTTGCATAAAATCCATTCCCATTCTAATTCCCTCTAATGTGACTTTCACTCATCGCACTAGAAAAAGTGGAGAAAGTGGCTATTTGGCTTCTAGTGAAATATGCATGGATGCATATTTTAGCTATTCATACAGCTTCTCTCCAGCTTAGCCATTTAGACTTTTACATCTCCATTCTAAAGAAAAAATAGTTTAGTAGGGATCTCACCCAAATATGTGCATTCCTTCCTTTCTCCGAAAAAAGTTTTCAATTGGGTTACGAGAAAATCAGCGGAAGTAGGGCTTCCCATCATTCAATCCATCAGATCCCTATCGGAGTTAACTTCTTTCTCCTGTTTTCCCCTTCCTTTACTATCTTATTTTTTAATGCTAAGTAGATTCATATGGTGTAAACTTGTTTCAAACTTCCTCTCCGTATCAACCTCCAAAGATCGATTACATTGTCAGGATGTTTTAAGCAAATGCTGAAATCCTGTTTGCATCCTTGGTGAATTTTTTTTTTCTTCTTCACAAAACCCTACTTTTTTCCTGAGATGGTGCAACATTTCATCTCTGATGGTTCCTCTATCTCTACTTCTTTTAGAGAGTTTGCTGTCAGTAAGTTCTTTTTTAACATGGATTCATGTACACCCCGTCTTGAAAAGAGTGATATCATAAGGATCTCATAGTAGCAAAGTCTCACGTTCAAAATTCCGGGATTTAGTTCAACACACACACAAAAGAGAAGAAAAGAAGAGCAAGTGGGATGGAATTGTGTTACGAGATGGAAAACGAAATTGAATTGTGTAACAGACTGACATTACGTGCCATCCAGTCTATGACTTGGTTTTACAATTTTCCTCATTTTTTTCCTCCTTCCTCTTCCTCCTCTTTCTTTTTAGATAGTCGGATAGAGAGGGAGAGAAAACATGGATATATCTAGAGCTATAAAGTCATGTGTGTACTTGTATGATTGTATTATCATGTAAAACGACATTTAGTACACAGGTACATTTTTAACGTTTCACTTCCTTTTGGAAGAAAAAAAACTGGGAAAGAGAAAAAGAGTGACTGAGCAACAATATCTGTCTCGTCTGCACATGTGACCATCTGTATGGCATATGACGTTTTATGCATAAAAAAATGTGTTTCTACTTCCTGACATATATCCTTATGCAATTCCTGTGAAGACATTACCAAGACTTTTTTTTACGTAATTCCCTGTCAGTCTCTGGTAATATATCACATTACTTTGGAAATCAGGGGCGTACTCGAGACAATCACATTTTTTCTAATGCAATCCCCACGTTGGAGAAACTAGGTTCATATAAGTCAGCTCTATTATCAACGTCATCAAATTCTCTCTATTTCAACCTGTAATAGGATTTTTTTATGCTTTATGACTTTACGACATTTTCAGATGAAATAGCTATGTCACGTGATCCTAGACATGATACCTTGTATAATTGTATTTTTTCTCGATTTATTCTCCCTAGTTGATCCTGCGGTGAAGATCAATTGTCACGTTCCACCAGAGAATATAAAAAAACTAGTCTTTTTGGAAACAATATTGTTTGCCAAGGTTCATAAAAATTGTATCATAATAATGTTGTCACATCCAATGGAAAATATACACTTCCTTTCTCCGGAAGACGAGAGTGCTGATGATGATGACAAAGTGTGGAAAGTACACAAATATTAGTAGATGGGGAGAAAAAATGAGGAGTGAAAATAGCAAGATATGTGTAGCTATGTGGGTGGGAGAGCTGTGCAAGAGTGAGAAATAAGTTGGGGAAAAAAGTCTATCATTTCCTCTGGCATTCATTCCAGTAATAAAATACAGAGAGATTATTATTACTATTGTAGCTTATCTATACGTTTGGACAATAAATGAGGGGTGCCTCCCAAGCAGATAAAACTTTCAGGATAAATGATTGGACTAAGTGTCATGCTCACCAAATGAATGAAGGAGAGAAGCACACTGGGAGGAAAAATATTGTTCATCCTGCTTACATTTTCCTCCGGTGGAGTTCACAGTCGTCATCATCATGAAAATCATTACTCTTATATATCACACTAATATACAGAGAGAGAGTGTATAAAAGACTGTGCATTTGTTATAGACTGTTGCTTCATTGGAAGAAAAGTTGACTAGTTTAGTGGACTGGTGCGGAATTACGTGATATGCCAAGAACGAACCTTTACTATTCCATCTCAATTTATGATGTCCAATAAAGTAATTATTTTCGTCATAAAATAAACTATGAGTTTCCTCTCTCCCTTATGGATAGAGTGTGGTGCACAGAGTAAATCGAATTTTCCTTCAGAAAAAAAAGTTTCAGAGGAAGTATGAAGGGAGAAAATTTTCTCCGAGTGTATTTGAGTTTTCTCTCCGTCTACTTTTTCCTGGAGGATCATGATGACGATGATTCTTTCAGATTGTTTCAAAGAAAATTTGTGGAACGTGTGGTCTTGTTTACTTTAGGGGTAGATTACTCCACACGAATCCCAACGGTTTTAGAAGAGTGATCTCAGAAGCGCAAAGATATACGCTGGAGCTAGGTCTACCTTACAGATCGATAAAATTACGACATCGTAAACATCACTTCTATTGTGAAAATTTATATCAGAGCAATAAAAGGGAAAAGCCTTTTACCTGGTCAGCATATGGAGTCATTATGTAAAAGTGAAAATGAGTTGAGGTAATTAATGTAAATGTGACTTTGCATATATATCAAGTTGAAAATAATATGAGAGCGAGACTTGAGACTGGTTTACGATATTTCGGAGACTTTCCCCTGCGCAGAGAGGATTTACAGCTTTTCCTCTTGATTATATACGTTCCTCTCCATTGTTGACAGAGAAAAGACTCAATTTTCCTAATGGATTTTGAAATTTGTAGGATAATAGCAGAGTGACGAGGTAGTTTTGAGTCATAATGTACAACTCGTTTTTCTTTCGTAATGCCGCTGGATATCGTTATTCCTCTTTCTGACTCAAGTAACTTTCCTATATATATCCTGTCTCTCTCTCCAATAAAAGGAAAAGGGTTAAAAGGGAGAAACAACGTTATCAAGTTGTATCCCTTTTTCGGTTTTGTGGTTTCAAGACTTCCCTCTACATTACGTGTAAATGGCTAGTGAGACATAATGCACATTGGTGATCTACATGGATCACGTGAATACACATTATTTTACCCCTCAACCCTTCCTCTCACTTTGTGTGGGAAACAGCCTTAGTAAATCTAAAGGTATGTTTTGTGGTTTGCCCACTGTTGCTTTTTCATTCCATCTCTAGTTATACCCATCAAGGCTAAAAGCCCTGAAAACAGAATATTAATGAGAATCCTCTCAAATAGGAGGCACGTGTGAGCTCAGTTTTACAAGTTATCAAAACATTTTGTGGGGGGTCTTTTCATAAAAATTAGCCTTGATCTCTTCTGTCGCTGTTGAGAAATGTGAACTCTTAGAGAGTTTCTCTTTTTTTGATGATATTTCCGAAAAGGAACACAACGCATTTTTTTATTAGCTTGAATCAATTTTCTTCCTTTAGAAAGTAAAGTGGTAGAATATCAGTGTAAAAATGATATGTATAAAAAAAGTAAAATGGTCAATTCCCTGCTGTGTGCTGTGGAATGGGATTGTACTAGAAAAGGAGAGAAAAATCTACTCGGGTAGAAAGCTATGAGTCACTTTTTCACGTCCGTAATCCTTTCATTCTGTCTAGCTTTCCGTGTATTACAATAATGGTCCCAAAGGAGAAAGTCTGATAAGTGAAAGAGGAGTCAATGAGATATGGCTTTGGTCTTGATGGTAAAAGCCAGCTCGTTTTTTCCTCTTCCTGTAGTCCTGCCTGTTGTGCGGTTGGTCAACTTGGAACTATCAATCAATGTTTTAATTAATGGAAAAACGTGCCTCATGCTTGCTTCTGTGATGTATTCAATCAAAGCTTGAAGCCCATTCTGAAGCTCTTTGAGAAGATAAAGAAGGATAGGATTGTCTCTTAAGATTCATTTCCGGAAAGAGTGAAGTTAATTATATGAGGGAATAAAGGCAAGTAAAGGTTTTTGTGGATTGAGAATACATATAAAACCCTTAGTTAAGGAACTGCATTCAAGTTGAAAGATATGAAAATGGGACTTGCCATTTATCACTAGTTATGAAATGCATATTTCATCTTTTATTTCCTCTTTCCTCCGTTTTCTGTTTTGGTGAGAGTTTCTAAAGAATTTCCATTTCAATAAAATACGCTCGCTTGTGACAATGTCAATACATCATCGGTGTGGTTTTGTATTGGAAGATTAATTCAAGATGCGGAATGGAATACAGTTTGTTTTATTCGTTTCGAGTATCTCCGGAATTTCATAAGTATATTTTTTTGAAATGTATCTATCGTCATTAATTAATTCAATAGAATTAATAAAATGTTATATAGCGTTGAAATTTCTCAAATTTAAATTTATTTAAATTAATTTACCTAGTGCCTAGTGGCCACTTCCAATCTCTTTTCTTCTTTATATTTTTCATCCACCTATTTTAAGAACTAAGGAAGAAAAGAATATCCCAGCTTTCTCCACCAACTTTATTTTTGGCCAAATATCAACAAACCTTCCATTTATAAACCCACCGGTGGACATATTGTGGAAGGTTAATCAGTAAATGTTTCTTTTCCCTTGAATCACATCATTACTCACCCACACATCCCTTCTCACATTTTCTCATCGAGGAAAGTCACCCTGCTCCTGTGACAATGATGACAATGCTGTATGTCCCTTTTTAAAAAAAGTCACTTGTCCTCCGCTTGGCGCCAACATTACGAAATCCTTTATCTTCCAGCAGGGGTGCTCCACTGACTTTTAGAATCATGAACGATTCCCATACTCCTTGTGAGCTTCATCGTTGTTATGAAAATGACTCGAAAAACTCCCCACCATCTCAGCAACAAGCAGCCAATCCCTCCTGTCATATAAAAGACCACAAGCAAGACTAATATCGTTGGCTTAACAAAAGACGCCAGAGCAAGAAAAAACTACCACTTCCACACATTAACGTTAAACTTATACTAGGAAATGTGGGTTTTTTTCTTATAGAAATCTCCCTCCGTGGAGAAAACCCATCCAGCATTACTTACATTATTATCCTGGAGAAGAAGAAAAACAGCAACAACGATATCTCCGCAGAAGAGAGAGACATAGAGGAAAAGTAAAAAGGCGCGCATTTCCCATTCCAGTTTAGCAATCCTCACCTCCTCTTCCCAACCCGGACTTCACATTCACAGCAGGGCTTGATTCTCCATGTGAGATAAGTTATAGTAGGCTTAGCAAGACTGGCAGGGAAAAAGTCACAGGGAGATATAAAGGGGCGCGTGTAAATTGAAATGTATTAAACCACAGAAAAAATAAAATGCTGAGGGAAACCTTAGCCCAGCAGGTGGTTGGCCAAGTAATCTCCACCAAATTGTGATTTATGGCTGTTGAGTGAGTGTCTGTTGGCTTCATACACGAGAATTTTGTTGGCTTTCTCTTTCCCTATTTTTAGGATGGTATATAGCTATATAAGTTTTTTCTCGAATTTCAACCATTTCTCCACGCGGGACTGTGGTAGACTTGTGTCTTGCGTTGTCTGGAAAGGAGCATTTCCAAACCTTCCCAAGTTTACTCACTGTCTAGGAGAAAAAGAGATGAATGCACGGGTATAGAGGAGGAGGATGATGCAATGTGGAATATATTGTGGAGGCTTGATTTCCTTTCCTGTTGGGATTCAGAGTGATATCCTCATATCCTTGTGTATCAAGATTACAATGGTTGGATATTTTCTATGATAAAGGTTAGAATTACAATGGGCGCCCACACACAAAGTGAGAACATTTTCTGTGATACAAATTACACAAGGAAATATTTTTCCTAAATTAGGTCCAACTTCCGGAGGGAAACTTTTTGCTAGAATTTTGTTGCTGCTTTTTCTCCCAGGAAATATACAATAAGTTTTTATGAAGATTTTTGTGACGCAAATCAACTTTAAGGAAGTGTGGCTACTGCAGTGCTGTATAATTTGAGGAGTATTGCTATTTTATGATGAAGTCAGTATAACATCCTCATCTCATGATTTTCAGGCATTTTTCTCCATCCCCAAATTTCCAGCCATTGGGACCAATTAGAAAGCTCTTAAGGGGGAAAGAAAATATTCTTTTCTCTGCTTGCATAAAAAAATAAAGAAATATGCCTATAAACATTTCTCTTGATTTGTGCTCACTCAGGAAAAAAAAGTTTTCTTTTTGACAGAAAAGGCCACGGCTGCTTGGCACTTGCTCTATAGAAGAAGAAAAAATGGTGGAGAGTTGGAGTAAAGTGCTGTTCCGGAATATAGCTCCAGGATGTCACAACGACAGCCTGGGAATGTGCTAAGTGGCTGGCAATGTTTTTCCCTGTGACTCCTTTAGTTTTTGAGGGAGAAAACCCTCCCCAGGAAAAAAAACTGCATTAAGTTGAATATGTATTTATGATTATGTCGTTGAAAAACCAGCTTTTTACCGTGATGACTATGGCAAAGAGAAAATAGGGAGGAATGGGATATTTTCCTCTGAAAAACAACTCTCCCCTTGGTGTCATTTTCTCATGTGAAGTATTTAGCTTGAAAATGGATATAATATGATGGAAAGAAGGGTGAGTATTTTTTCAGGGGAAGCTTTTGGTGTGAAAAGTGTATCAAAAACAAGAGGGTTCAAGGATATTTTTTGTTTTTATTTGAAAATGGGATTTTACGTTGATACATTTTAAGCCACTTTTTCTTCCCTAGCACCCCACCACCATTATTATTCTATACGATTTCGTCTCGCAAGATGGGTCACATATAAAAAGAAGTCACTGTGCTGGAAAATGAAAAAGTACATAAGTATTTTCCCACTCTTGATTTTCAAGCCACAGCTGGAGCTCAACTTTTAAAAATTACTTTAAATTCCCTTTGAGCTCCAGTTGATGAGGAAGTTAAAGAGGTAAATTGTTTTTAAACGATTTTCTCAATGGGAGGGAGCCCCGGCTCCAGGTAGTAAAAAAATGTAGAGGATATTTCAACATTCTCAAATTTGTACGAATAGTAGGAATTAGGGATTTTATTGAAAAAAAGTAGCACAAGCAACTAGTATAACAAGCAGGCCTACTATATGTTTTATTTTGTCAAGGAAAATCATAAATAATACTTTGTACTATGGACTAGCTCACATGTAAGAGAATAAACGGATGGGCTGATTTCTATGATTAATAAAGCGTATTGGGATTTTCACAGGAAAAATATTGAAACTCTAGAGAAAAATACTTTTCCCCAAGGTTATTATGTTATTATTACTGGGAAAGGTTGATTGACTTGGCTAGTTTCTTCTCAGAGTTGCTCCTTGTGTGTGTACACAATTTGATAAAAATGCCTTTTAATAGGATCAAGTTACATAAAACAGGATTGCATGCGTGATCGCTGGAGTACCATGTCCTTAATATATGATCGTTTTTTTCGACTGTGAGTATGAAGCATAAAGTTTTTTCCTTCAGATTAGATGATTGCTTTGTCAAAAGTTGTTAGTTGAGTAAGCTTCGAAAAAAAAGCAATATTAGCGGATATATGTAAAGGGAAATATGTACCTATAAAATACGATGATATTAGCCTGCTAACGATACAAAAAGTTTTTTTTTCCAAAGAAGAATATAATTTTTGGCATGATTTTCCCCCTTGGCATGCAAAACGAAGTGTTTTAGAATACTACAAGTTTTCCTCATAATGTTTGAGTGTTTACTCCAGGATGGGATAATGGCTAGCTTGTCATGATTCCAATGTTCTTTTGTGTGTAGTTGTATTTGAAAAAGAAAATTATTAGTTGTATGTTTTTTTCCCGAAAATAGGTATTTATTTTAGGTCAGGGTATTCTTTCCCATGTTATGTGTAAGATGATCTACAATGATAAAGGGTTTTTCCAGTGTGATTATGTTGAAGGAAAAAAAAGGAAGGATAATTCTGGAAAATGAAACGTAAATAAAGATAAAAGGTTAATAATGCTGAATTGCATGTTGGAGCAGGTAGGGTTTGGATTTTTTTATGCATAACTATAGGGAAAACTCAATAAAAGATTAATTGCATCATGCAACATGTGTTGAGTAGGAGGGGAAGGAGGTGGAAGCAACTGCAATTTTATATTAGTGTGCTGACTTCATCAATAGAAATGTCTGCCAGGTGAATTACTTTAGGGGATATGGAGGAGGGCAAAGTTCTGATTATTTTATTTTTATGCAAATCCCTCTCATTTTAAAATAAAATGAGATGTTCTTCTCTGTGTACGTTTTTTTATGACGATTTTTTTAAAAACAAGATCCATTTGCGAAAAATAAAAAGTAGATTTTCACTTTAGCTTTGTAATCTAATAATCGTAATATTTTTTTCGTTTGTTCATGCCTTTGCTTGCATGTCACAAGCAAACCTCCTACTTCCTTGGTCTCGACATGGCTATTTTTCTGGTTTCATGCGGCGACAAAGTTTCTTTCAATTCTGTACTTTTTTTTCTTCTAAAAAGCATGCTACATTTATTCGCTCCTGATAAAACAAAATCACATAGTTGAGTTTTATTATCATTCCTCCCTACTCACCTATATAAATTTTCGTTTCAACTTTTTTACATCTATTCTGTCTACATATTTTACACAATTTGCATCCAAATCTAATTAGCCCATTACGGAGATGTACAAGCTTTTAACTTCTGATTCCAGCCACGTCAAGATAAATTAATTAGGAAAAAAGCGTGCTGCTTTAAAGCGGAAAAAAGACAAGAGAGAAACTGCTTTCCCTCTTGCCTAATTCCCCAGAAGGGATTTAACTCTGAGAGATGTAAAGATGAGATGAGATGTGCCATCATATATGTGTTATAAAATTCTTTACACAAACAAGCATCCACAATCTCTGACTATGTATGTAAATGCGTGACACTTTTTCCCTCTGTTTATTCATCATATCTTTTTTATGGAAAAAAGTGAATCTTTCCATATTTCCCTTATATCCCTCCACTATACACATATATGATGAGTTCCATCACCAAAAGTAAATTTTCCGCTTGATATACACAAAACTACGGATAAAAGGAAAAGAAGCGGAATATCCTTTATGGTAGCATATGTGAGGAGCATTAAAATGTCAAAAGTCATTGACAGCAAGGAGAAAAGAAAACACAAAGAATGGTGTTTCGCTCTCTCTCTATCTCCTATACTCACTCAAGCTCGTAATAATAATAATGATTATTATTATTATGGCATAGTTTATGCGCCATGTTGCTCTCCCCTCAAAGGGATATATTTTCATCGTTATACTGCGCAAATAAAACCGCTGGTATTCACACTCACCTTAAAAACTGTATCAAGAAAAGTGTATATCCATTCCAGATGGTTATTCCAGGTAGAGCAGGAAAAAAGTAACGTAATAATACTCATAACAATAATACATTTTCTCTCTGCTGGGTTTTGAGTGTTGAGGAAAAAGTGTGAAAAGGGATCAGTTTTTCTTCTTCTCTGCTCTCGGTTTTTAATGCCACTTTTGGGGAAAGCTGAAGAAAGGAATGTTGTGTTTTGTGCAGAGCTTAAATATCCACCAGAGCCAATAATGTAAAATGGAGGGTAAAACTTTCCATTCTCATATTATCATGGGGAGTTTTACTTTTCAGCTTATGCGTCCGCCCATCTCCAAAACAAAGTCTTTTATGGAGGGTTGAAGGGAAAGAGACACTCGTATAGAAAATATGGGAGCGGTAAAGGAAGGAATCATTTGTGTGACAGGAATATATTCTAGAAGCAATGTGTGTGTGTGTGTGTGGGTTGAGTATAAAAAGAAGGGAAAAAATGGTTTCTTCTTTTGGGAAAAAATGAGCATAACAGCAACCACAAAATATCCACTGCATCCATTCATTCGAGAAAAGGAAGGTCGAATGACTTTAGTGAAACAACGTATATGCATCAGTAATGTTGTTTTTCTGAAGAGAGTTTTACTAGTCATGGTATATTGTGTAGAGTGGTGGTGGGTGATCTGTAGATTTTTTGCCTTGGAATATATATACGTCTAGTATGATGGCATTGCATTGGTGCGGAGTGTTGCGTAACGATAAGTGTGATGGAAATGGTTACGACTCTCATAAAAATATTCCCCATATAGCTTGAAATTTGAAGTGAAGTGTTTACATTTGTGGGGAAAACATGATAGCCAATAAGCCATTGTCATAATCCACTGTTGTTTTTTCTCCATGTGTGTTCTCGGGTTAGTCAACTGTGAAGGCTAAAGTCTCGACTGGAAGAAGCGAAGACTATTTTTGAGAAACATGCACAAATACATTGTATTATTCAAGGATGAGTTGAAGGTTTATGCAAAGAAAATCAGAAGGAGAATTAGTTTATTTTGAACTTTGGGGGGAAAGTGATGTAAAGTAATTGATACAATTCTTGCGACATTGGTGGTCAAATTAACAAAGGAATGCGTAAAAATATATTTTTTCTTGCCAAACTTCTCTTCTGGGAGAATCAATTTGAATTCTTTTTTTCTCATAATTTATGTCATGATTGGGAATGAGGTGGGGAAGGTTTCCCTTAGAACGAATTCTCAGTGAGGTTAATATTTGCATTCAACTTGAAGCCCGTACTCGGTTCCCTCATACCTCATCTCTTTCTTTCCCAGAAATTGACAGATCTAATCGGATTGAGAATATAGAAAAAAGTAGATTTTTTTCCCACTGCGCAATTTCCATTTTTTCCATTGTGTCATTTCCCATTCCCAGTTTCTCAGCGGATGCATTTTGTTCATAAAGTTTTATGAAAAAAAGTACGTCTCTGGAATGCTATCCAGTGTCGAGTGTCGTGCCCAAATCCCATTATGGGCTCACATCCCACAATAATTTTTATTTTGAATTGTATAGTCTCAATTTGGAATTGCTCTTCTTGCTCTATTTCAATAGAGCGCATATAGTAGGCACAAAAGGAGCATAAACAATTTGAAAGGGAAAACTTATTGGAAAATGCACCACTGCGACAATCCACCAATTTTAGGTTTGTGATGGGAGCCATACATAAAATTCCGAGAAAAATAAATCCAGCTTGTGCACATTTTCCAAAAAGGGTCTGAGCCAACGACTGAGGTTGATACAGTTATACATGTAATGCAAAAATACCGAGAAAAAATATACCCAAATGCAAATTGATTCTCTGTTCCACTCGCCATTTCCCAGTACGGGCCCAACCGGGGAACAATTTTCCTTTGTGTGTGGTGGAATGGGTACTTCATCTAAGGGGATTATTTTTAGGAGGAACAAACGTAATGCAAATTTAACAACCTTATGCGCAAATGGAAACTGTAATTGAGTCTTATATACTGTGCTAATTTCACCGAAAATCCAGTATGGAATTTAATCCACATTTCCCTCAGTATTCCTCATATTTTCCACTAACTAATGCAAAGCTATAAGCTTACTGTTGCTAATCGATCAATAAGTAACAGTTTGGATTTATTTTTCCTGTCTTGCACAATCTAACTGGATCAAATCCATTCGGACTTTTGTTCATTTTACACCAACTGCACTGCGTTGAATACTCATTTTTTACTGCAGAACGAAAAACTACGTAGGAATAATAGGATCAGATGGAAAATGGATTTTTCGCTTTATTGGTCTTCTTCCGGTATTTTTAACTGTATCCAAGCTTTCAACGATAATACCCTTTGGAGAGAGAGAGAGAGAGAGAGAGTGCTCGGTGTTTTGAGAGAGAAAATGGAATTATTGAAGACAAACGAAAAATGTGTGTAGGTACAATCACAATATGCATGCATTTATATTCACAAGCACGTATCGTATGACTTGTTAGCGTTATCAATGTATGTGTACCTTATGCATTGAGACAAATAAGGTCGGTCGTTTGCCCGAAATTGCATTTCACCCTGGCTGGTTGGTTGCGTGTCGTAAGTAATTTTATGCTAATGGCATTAATACCCTGAGGAGCGGGCTCGAAGTCAAGATCAATGCTTTCTCTACGAGGATATATTTTTTTCAGACCTTTAATGCACCTCAACTCACAACAATACATTTTTTTTTCAAGTGAAAGAATAACCGCTTAGCTACACATTGTATTGGGAATATTCACTCAAGAGTGGCATTTTCCAGATGGAGCTACTCCAGGGAATGTTATCCTTTTACGTAACTTGCAGTTCAAGAAAATTGCTAAAGAATATGACGGGAGCATTTTATTAAAGATCAAACTTGTGAGTGGGTAAAGGAATAACGTCAGGGAGCTTGAGTATATTTATTTCTTCTTGTGACAGGAGCATATTTTGCTATTTTTAGAAGTAAATTATAATTATAATTTTAATACTACTTCCTCTATCCGATACTATTATGATAATCTGATGCTTCGGCATGTTTAATCTGCTGATTAGTGGGTGATTAAATAATACACACACAAATTTATTTTGACGTCAAAGTCATTCTTCATTGCATGAATGCTAAAGCAAAAATGACTAAATTGTTCAGTTTATGTATTCAGTTGAAAAATCCTTTTCCTGTATTCCTCTTCATAGAAAAAACTTTTATCCCAGTTGTATACCAAAAGGTAGGAAAATTGAGAAATCAAATAGTCCCAATCTGATTGAAAGATTGCGTTTTTTCTCTCTGGAAAAGGTTAAAAGGCATTGAAAGGATTGTTTTCCGAAGTACACGCCCTTGCCAGATTCATGGTCAGTTTTACACTTGACCGCTCACTCACCACTTTTCTAACTTGACTTTTCCATCCACTATTGACATGTCAGACTTTGTAAAGGAAAGGAAACCTTGTGTGTAGACAACTTTGGTAGGGAACTTGACTGTGTATATTCAGCTTCATGTCGTTTTCGTCACCTTGTGACGTTGGAAATACGAAAGTCAACTTTCTTACGCACTTCCAGACACCAACTTACCACTGCAATATCCTTCCTCCCTCTTTCATAAAATTCACTTCCTCCTTACTCTTTCTTTCAAGATAAAGAAAATTGTTGACTTTTCCAGGCGTCAGCTTCCGCTTCCCTTTTGAGTAAAATCGAACTGGTGGTGACTGGGGATATTTTATCTGGTGCGTATACACGCCTACACACGTTCTCATTGATCTTACACTGACTTTCATGTTTTTCCAGCAAGAAAAAACTATCCTCTTTGGTGTAGCCCTTTTTTCACCGAGACAAGCCTCATGTGCCAAATTATTCGCAACTACAAGAGAATAGCAAAAGATTTGCACTTCTTTGTTCAACTTTATAACACGCACTTACACAGAAGAAAGCCACAATAAGTCCCAAAGAGGGGATTACAAGGGTCCCCACATTGACCACAGGGAAGGGAGGGATTTGTCAAAAGGAAAAACTTTTTTTGTGGCTTCATCATCCCCATCATGGAAGATGGTACATAATCCACAACGCAAGATCATAGTTATGTGCATATTTTTACAAGCACTATAATACTACTTGATGTATTTTAGGAAGTGTTTTGTTTTTGCCAACGAGTTCTCAACAGCCCTTGAAAATGGAGAAGTTTTAGGAGAATTTTATACCAAGTTTTTTGTAGCCCAGCCCAGGCTCACTTTCACCTTTTCCTTTTGTGTACACAAAACAGGGTGCATATTTACAACATCATCATCAGTCAATACACCAAGAGTCTTATGCAAAATTCGTCAATGGTGGTCTCATGTGCGGTAATTTAACTTGCATTTTTTAAGCGGGTGGTCGACCATACTGGAAAAATAGAGAGTAATTATAGCAAAGGGTTATTATGAACCTTATAAATGAATGCAGTGGGTGAGTATGTATGCATAGGATTTTTATTGTGAGAATAAGCCAAGGTATAAGAAGTAGATAGTAGCACGAGAAAGGGGGAGAATAGGGGAGAATATTGGTATACAACTCTGAAGTATAAAAAGGAGAGGGCTTTGAAAATGCTGGATGCATAATATCCTATCCACCATTCCTTTTCTCCCCTGCCATCACTTTTTGTTACGGGTTGCCTTGCACTGGACGACTTTTTCCTCTCGCCTACTCTCCACTTTTCTTCCAGTCTCTCTGTGGCTTTCCTCTGCATCGGAAGAGAGAAAAAAGGTCGGGTGAAAATAATGAGCAAGTTGCCATTTTTTCTACTTTAAAAGGAGATATATTCCTTTAGGGAAAAATATCCTGGGGAATTTTTTACTCTACCAATTTTCAAGATTTGGAAAGCTACAATTATAAAGAGAAAAAATAAGTAAAATCACTATACAAAACTAAAGTCACTTTGATTCTCAAGAAGTGGACTTAGAAAGAAAGGATTTCTTAGATTTTTTTATCCCCACTTCAGCAAAAGGAAAGTGGGAAAATCTTCACAAGACATCGTCTCTTGATGTGCTCAACAATCATTACAAATCTAGAACACTCTTTGCCAATCTTCTCAGACTAGTCACTCTTGGAGTTTAACAAGTGGGAAAAATCCGGGCTTGTTGATACCACCGAGAAAAAAACATTTTCTTTGTAAAATTCTTCCAAGAAGAAATGTGAAGAGGAAAAAGAATCTTGTGAAGATTCAACTTTGATTTTTTTCCAGGGAGAACATCCCTTTGAGAAAGTAAAACGTGTGTGAGTGTGTGTGTGTGTGTGTGTGTGTATTTCCAAAATCTCTGTTTTAACAAGATGCACACAATCTTATAAGTGTGATAAGGAGCAAGTCTGAATACGTAATCTGAACAAAAAAAATCCTTAAGGATATACACCTTTTAGGGGAAAAAGTGATTCCCAATTCTTCTGTTTCCTCTTCCTTTGACTAAAATTACTACATGTAACATGATGACAGGGAGAGGTTTCCATTCTGTGTACATGTGAGAGTGAGATGAGAACTCAGAGGATTTTTTTCTCCCAACTCTCTATATCCACCCTGTAATTTCCATAATTCTCTTTACACAGTGTTGATGAGATGTCAAGGAGTGTGATGATGAAAGTGCAAACTTTACATTTATCCTAGTTCTCTCTTATTTCTCAGCTTTGTCAATGTAAGCTGGAGAAAGCTCTGTAAAGAAAAAAACTCTTGGCGAGGAAATCCTCAGATAATAATATTCCAGAAAGGAGAACACTGTGTCGCGTCCCTGTAATCCTTTCCTGTGCGTTGAAGGGAATGATAAAAAGGAGGAAATGCAAACCGTCTTTCTCTCTCTCTCTCTGCAAAAGTCATTGTCATTCTGAATCGGCGACTGACAAGGAAAAGCCTGGAAAGGAATGAATGGATAAAGAGTTGTGAAATACGTTAATATCTCAAGTCCTACCATTTCCATCTCATAATAAACTCATAATACATGATATGGGTGTTGACGCACTTGACTCAAAATCCAAATAAAACTTTGCACGCATTCCAAACGAGTGAAAGAAAAAAATTGGAGAGAAAACTTTTTATCCTCTCATTCAGAATTTTTTTTGTCCAATGAGTTGGTCATGTACGTGAATTTTGATACGGAGAACAACTTTACACAATCCGTCTTGTGCTCTCTTGTCCCTTTGGGAATTTTAATCATGCATATACACATGTAGATACACAGCCGCTGGTGAACATTTAATAGGAAATAGAAGAGTGGTGTTGTGTAAGGGACTTTTTGGGAAAATTATCATTCCTCTGGAATAAAAGTGATTGTAAATTGTGGTGAATTTATTAGCCTGACTTTTTATCAAACAATTTTCCACACCACACACGTATATTAATAAAAGAAGAGGATGAAATCCCACTCTGGATGAATATTTAGGAGAACACATTTCATTATTCTGTTCAGCCCTTCACCGCCGTTTTCCAATATTCCGAGGAGAAAAAGTTGTTTGGGGCTAAAGTGGATATTATTATTTTTGTGACAGTGACAAGAGCAGACGTTGTGGTGGTGGTGAGAGGGATAATAAAAAGTGTAATATTAACCAAATGAGAAGGATAAACTAGATATAAGGATAATCTAAAGCTTATAAGCTGGCTGTCATTTTCTCTCAGAGTTTGACTATTTTTACCTTATTTTTTTATCCACTTTTCATGTGCACTATATTTTCCTCGAGTCGAGGGAAATTAGTTTGATCGAGTTTTTCAGACGTTTCCCACTACTTGTATGAGAGTTTGGAGTTGCTCGCCTACATATGATCGTGACTGGGTGCTCGTCCGGCTTCCTGCTTTCCTGAAAAAAAATAAGGCTAAAGCATAAAAAACGATCCACTTTTTCCATAGTTTTTTTCTTGATGTGAAAAAAACTATCGACTATTCCTTTTTTCATGGGATACTTTAATGGAGACAAAGTGCAATTGGCTCAAGCATATCATCATCAACCTAGTTCCACTTTGAATAAAACACATTTTTCCAATATTCCAAACACCGTGCAAACTTGTCTCCTTGTCTAAAAAACTGCTCATATATGAGCAGAACCTCTGTTTGCAGCATTTTCTCATAGGGAAGAAAAGACTCCAAGTTTGAAATTGACTATACAACAACAGGATGAAAAGTTTTGTCCAAAAGTGAAAGCAAGCACGCAAAGTCAAAGTTTTGATTTCCTCCAGGAAGCCTTGCAACTTTTGGATTACACGTATAAGTGACAAAGGAGCAGAGTCTCTTGCACAATATAATAACCTGGAAAATACCTATTCACTACAAAAACATTATTTTCCTCTCAAGCTTGTTCACCCTTTCACTCCACAATCTGTGCAAAGGAATGTGTGTGTGTGTGGGGGGTAAAGGAAAAGTGGAAAAATACTTTTAGCAAAACTAGCACAATAGACGTAATGCGTGAGCAAGCTTCTTAAAAGACGGAAAACCAGGACAAGTTGAAAATTGTTAAGTGTACCATTGAGAAACTTAGAGTTGTGACCAATTTTCTCCTTTAATTTTCTTCTTCTCGTAACCATTTAAAGACTTTCCTGCGAAACACATGCATGTACACACCGGAACTGCGACATGATACAAGTTTTCAACTTTAGCAAACTCTTTGCTCTGTCTTCCCAAATGACTTTTGGCATGCATGCATCCCTTCATTCATTCTACAACGAGGCTATTGTATAAAACACTTTTTGTCAATGTTTTTCCACCAAAAGTTCTACCTCTTGTGTGCGTCCCGAGTCGTCAAGTAGTAAAGGGGTTTTATGACTGTGTGAACTAAACTGGAAACTAGGCTCTTGTTACCTGATGACTGTTGAATGGCCGCAGAAGCAAATAAAAAAACAGGATATCACTGTGGATATCTACACTTTTCATACTTCCAACTAGAAACATATCCAAGTTTCTAATCGGGTCAAAACTAATGGGAAAAAAGACAAACTATATATATTCTGATGATTGAGCTCATATCAAAAATCGACTGGTGGAAAAGCGGATTGTAGTCTTTACGCAGAAAACAAAATCCTCATAAACATTGCCAATTTATCTTAACGTCATATCAAACAAGGCTCTAATATTTTTCCCTCAAAATAAGGATTTTTTTTTTTAGTTCTCAGTTGTCAGCCACAATTACATACATACATGACCACAATCTGAAACAAGCTTATCATCTTCCAAGAGCGGTCAGAAGATCCTCTTGTGACCGCAGCTCCGTTGAGGAACCTCGTGTATTAGAATAATAACGCTTAATCCCAATGACCTCCGGCTTTTGTGGCTATTACTGATGATGCGGATAAAGTGGAAGCCTTTCTCCTCGTGGAATACTACTATAAAATATAATAATAAGTGAAACGCATCATGATGGGCTTTAAGCGGATCAACAAAGAGAAAAGCCTCTCTTGCTGAGCATCTCTCTCATCTGTATATTTAAGAAAGACAAAAATATATACGGGGAGAATTTCTCTTTTCCTTCATGTGCATAATGTATTCAATGTGTTGACTCTATCCACCTTCATAAATGCACAATAGGTAGTACAACTTTGTATTACCAGGTCAGGTCTCAAAACGCGAGCTAGGCTTAAACGTAATGGATATCTTGCATGAAAGACAAGACTAAAGGAGAAAGAGAAAAAACAAGAGAACAAGAATCCAGAGATATCCCTCCACCATTTGCAAAGAGATAGGCTAGATTTAGTATGCACAGTGGATGTATAAAAAACCAAAAGGATGTGTATAAGACAGGCTAATATACCACATTTCTAAAAAGGATAATAGAACTTTCTCTTTTCTCTTCCATGCATACTAGAAAGGATGCACATGTTTCTCTCTGTTCCTTGAACTCTTGAGCAGTCTTCTCTAATAAAAAAAATCTTACGACTATCTTGTCCATGTGGATATACTCAAGCTCTGTTGTAAAAAGTGTGGCCAGCATCATCATCCTACTAGTTCAACTTACCGACAGTTGACTGACCCACATCAGACAGAGGAACGTGTCTCTCGTAGAAAAGTAGAGGGTAGGAATGGAGAAAAAACTTGTATGCTTTAAAAAAACACACGAGAGAAAATCTTGGTTCAAATTGCACTAAACGGAGAAGATTCTTTTGGCTGCACGTAGAAAACATCTCTGCAGGCTTTTCCTTTTTCATGTAATTGGGATTAGTGCTTCCACACAAGACAACCATCTCACACTCTTGCTTCCCAACTATCTACAAATGTTATACTGCTAACTACATATGTTAATACGGATGAGAGAGGGAAAAAAACTTTCTTATTTCTCAGTCCACTCTCTCTATTACGCATTCAGGCAGGTTGTAACAAAGTTTTTTTTGGCGAGAAAGGAAGGAATAAAAAGGAAAGTGGAAGTGTGTGAAATAGCAAGGGAAAGAAGGTAGACAAGGATGTAAAACACTTTTTTCTCCAAGAGTTTACTTCCTTCGAGTAATGTATGTATATTCGCGTGGGCTTCCATTCACGGGTGGTCCATGAGATGAAATTAGAGTGAGAAAAGATCGGAGATCAAGCTTGAGGAAAAGAGGGGAAAATGAGAAAAAGTGAGGCTTAATCGTGGGCTCGGTGTTCATATCTACTTTCATCATCAGCACCACCGTCAGCATCAGATTATACAAGACTTTGTGTATATTTGAAAAGTTTATATTGGTTTTTTTCTTCCTTCCTTCCGACGAAAGAAGAACAAGAGAACGGTTTCGAGAACGAATAAAATATACAGTTACTTCTAGTAGATATACCTATGCATGTTATAAGTATAAGAGGATTTTATAGATGAAGCGGTAAAAGGAGGAAAAGATGTAATTGTAATGAAGTCATCGTGAGAAAGCAAGGATATGAAGAGAAAGCTGACATGATAGGGGAAATAAGTGTTATGAGAAGGAGGAGTAGTATAAAAAAAACTCTTCTTTTCTCTCTAAAACTTTGCTAATGCTCTAAACGAGCGTTATTTTTTCGTTTGTAAAAGAGTAAAATTAAGTTAAAAGTATATTAAGAAAAAGTGTGTATGCTTAGAAAAAAAAATAGTTGTAAGGGATCTAATACGATTTAGCATTACTAATTATGTTGTTTTGGGGGATTTTTTTCTCTTTTTTCTTCCGGGTGGGCTACCTACTACTTCCTTGTCGACCTGTAAACTGCTACCGACGTGATTCAACTACTTATCAACGACGTAATTCCACATATTCCTTGTTCCACCTGGTATCTCCTTTCACCCCTCATAAAATCCTCCCTATATCCCACTGATTATCTGTGTATAGTCGGGTTCATATCCATATTCTAAGGAAAACGGTAGCTCAGGAGGGGCAAGGAGCCATAGCCCTGAAAGGGGCATGAGACCTAGGCTCTGTGTTGGACTTTGGCTTTTGGCCATAATCATTTTTGGTGTGACCACATCCTCAGCATCTGGTAAGTTTCGAACTTTTTTTAAAACTTTCTTTTCTCCTCATTCTTCCCCACATCTGAAAAACCAAACTTTTTTGAGCGTGAGCCTACTGGCAAGTTTTCACCTGGAAAGATGTATACCTAAATGATGACGTGGAGTAAAAAAAAGAGAAGAAATCTGGACCATATGGACATCAAATCAACATGGAAAAATCCTTTCCATTCCTATAAACGCTCAGTCACCTATTCTGAGAATTTTTCATACCTTCAAAAACGAGTCAGTTAGGTCGCACTTGAGTAAATAAACGATATCATGTAACAATACCCGGCATTAGCTGAATGTAAAAAGGATTTCATGGAATCATGCTCTCTCCACGAAATCGCAATATAATTGCACGACAAATGAGCTTAAACAAACATGACGCCATTTGTGTCATGAAATAAAGTCCTACAAGGGCACAAACAACTTTTCCCTTTTGCAAAACTGGCATGAACGGCGGGAGCAAAACATGCAAAACTTCGTAATTGTAAAATCCTTTAGGAAAACACATGTACAAAAGTTTTAGGGGAGAGCTTGTTATTATCCTGAAATGGATACCTTATATATAAATATATCCCAAAATAAGAATCATTTATCCTCTCACACGCCGCCATAATCTACACCACAGTTTTGTAGCTTTTGAATGAGAACTAAACTTTGCCGTTTTCCCCACCAGAATATCATTGACTTACTACAAGTTAACTTATCATCCTGGACAAAGTTTCTGTGTCTCTGTGCCTCTCAGGCAAAGGCTAAAAAAATGTATAAAAAGTTGAGGAGAAAAGCTGGAAACTAAACAGGGCTCCATGATTCATTGACATTTTCATCAAAAACCTTTCCGACTTTTGGAGAAAACACTGACTGTGCATAAGGGAGTGTGGGAGGGAAACAAGGAGTTACATGAGAGAACACATGTCCATGTCACGTAAATTAGACTGTTGATGAAAGCCATGCTGTGATATAAACCTTGTTAGAAAATTATATACGGTGTCAAGCAGCTCCTTCTTGGTAATATGTGTAATGCACAAAAACCAAAGATATATATATTAATGAGTTATATATACATACTTACAGATATATATCCGTATCTAAGTTTCCTAGTAGGATTTCAAGGATCAGCCGACAAGTCAAACCAGGAAAATGGAGAAACGAGGCAAAAGAGAAAAGTTTTTGGGGAAAAGCATTATAATAGTAGGAATCACCAAAGAGTACATTCATTTTCCTAGCTTTCATCATACAAACATAATATTAGCTAATAGGGGCATTACACCGTAAAATGTTTTTCCATAGGAGACTCCCTCTCGTTCTCGCTGAAACATGTGTACAATGTCTGGAAATTGGAAAAGGAGACTAGTTCTCCTCCAGAGACCCACCATAAGTAAAGCTTGTTGGGTGACTGGCTGGAAAATATATAGAAAGTAGAATGTAGTCGAGAAAATTATTGCGTGGTAGTGTTCCCCGCTCAGGGATCAAGTCAAGTAGAAATACTTGAATAAAACTTGCCTTTTCTTGAATACATACAACTTTTACCTGAAATGAGAAATCCTTCCTAGTCTTGTTGAGTAGAGCATTGTGTCGTATCGTGCAGAAAATGGGGATACTGGCAAAAGCAAGGTTACAACTTGACTTGTCGAATTACAACTGGGGAATAAGTTGTTGCATCGCGTGCTTCTGCAATTGTTGTTGTTAAAATTACCGTCTTGTCTATAATCTCCTTGTGGGGAAAAAGAGAAGAAGAAAATAGGAGTAAAAAGGAAAAGGGAAAAATATATACCTAAATTTATTCCTTCGACAGCTATGCATAACATTTTACCTGGCTCCATAAAAAAGAGCAGAAAGGAACGAGCAGTAGCTATAATATCATTTTCTTCATGTAAGTTGAATTTCCACTTGGGCTAAAGGTCATTGTGCAAACCACATGTAACTTGTCATTTCCAGCGATCCAATTCAACTACCATGTTTCCATTGTAATCTAGTTCTCGGATATATAACTAGCTTTCAATCTTCTATACACCGTATAAACTCTCAAAGTCAGTAACACACAAGGGGTATATTTCCTCAAGAAAATATAGAGAGGAGACCACCCTTGCCAATTTTCTTTCTCAAGGAAAAAGGCAGAAGAAAGCTGGCAGTTAAACCTGGTTTCTTAGAAAGGTTTACTTGAGACTTAACAAAGTTAAAACCAACAACAAAAACCACCTCAGTCAGTCACTTCACTTGAGAGTGAGTTTTTCCTCTTGGAAAACTATTAGTATAAATGCAGTCAGGCATGATTCATGCATGCATGCATGCACGCCGCCTCTGCCACTTGTGTGTTGTTGTTTCTGTATATTTTAATACTGTATTAGAAAACTGGAGAAAACTGAAGTCAAAGGAGTTGCTCTTGCTTCTTCAACTGGGAAAACTTATAAACTTCGCTTTCTCCAGCATGTTATTTCCTTACTCGTCACTTGCATCTTTTTACTAGAGAGAATGAACGTGCAAGTGTTCCTGTTCGAATGTCTTCCAGCCGTGTGTAATAATACGAGTAGCTAACATCTCGTCTGCCTTCTCGAGCAGCAATACCAGCTGACTGAATTATGGCTATTGTGTTCTCTCTCTCAAAGAAATGCACTCATGTGAAAAGAGAAAACTTGTGAATTCTGTGGAGATTTTAGAGGATGCAGGTGAAAACATGCATTCCAGTCAATGTAAACAAAAATGGTCTCGTGGGATTTTTAAATAATAGTGTTTCTTGTATGTTTTGGAGGAAAACAGGGGATAGTTGAGACGCGCGGGAATTCAAACTTTTTTAAAAAAATAGCCAAGGGCAGAATACATAAATAGTAAAATGCACGTTTCCACTAACCTTGTTGAAGGGAATAAAATGTCAATGTTATTTTTCCTTTTCCCGCCAAAACTAGTGTGGCCCTTTTCGATGGAAACGTTTTCAAGGTGGTATAGTCGAGCTACATAACCCTTTGGCATTTTGTTGAGCATAATAGTTATTTTTTAGTGACAAGAGTGGAAAATGCTACCCTACCACCGTCTTATTGCATTGAGGACTCAAACTCAGTTCGGACACTTTCACGCAAGATAAATAGTTCCGGAAGAAAATGACATGGTTGAAGGAGGGAGGGGGAGAGGTTAAAATGCTACGCATTGATTTGGGAAGGAAACACACACACACACAAAATACCCACCTACAAAGACTTCCTTTAGGTTTTGCATTGCTCAATATGTTGAAGAAGAAAGAGGGGAAAATAATGGAACGCGTGAGTGTTAGCTCTAGTGAGTCGTACTAACTGAGAGAAAGCAATATCGTACAATTTCTTTCGAGCGTTGTTCCTCACTAAGAAAAATCCATCTCTTTCGTTTCTAGGATAGTGGTTAAGAAAACTATGAGGAGGAAATACAACCAAGTAAAATATGTATACGTACATGTACATGTGTTTTCCATTTAAAGGGCGAATTCATCTGACTGCAAAAATAGGTTTTTTTCTTTTCTCTCTGGAAAATCCTCTCCGTAAAAACTGAAAGCGTAAGCGGAGGCAATAACAGACACAATTTTTCAGTGCAAACCCCCTTTTCTCTCAGAGGAAGAGAAAGAAGTTGAAATTGTAGCAATGTGTATAGGCATGTTCATTTCATTGTCGATTTTCATCCTTTATAATATGCATTTGTGCATGTAACTAGGATTACATTTGAGTAAAGCAAACATTGCTACGGTATGCCATAGCTGAGGCAAGTTATCCAATATTTCTCATCGTTTTTTTCTTCCCCTTTTCCTTTCTCTCACAATTTGCTACTTTTACAGAGAAGTCCAAAGAGAAAGAAGAAAGCGTATGGATTTGATAGCAACAAGAATGTTTTTATATTCGATTTCGCTTGGAAAATTGGATTGAATTAGATTTTTCTTACGTTTTCTCTTTCTCCGTTCCCTATTTTTTCAACAATTTTCTTCAGAAGATGGAGGGCGAACAGGAAGTGAGTGTATAAAAAAACACCCATATAATAATACTGGCCTACATATCCCCGCATTGTTTACTTGTCTCAAAGATGCATATATATTGGTAGACGAGGGAATACACATTTCAGGAAAAGGAGCATGAAAACCATTCTTTTCAACTAGGAGCAAATTATGTGGAAAGGGTTAACTCCATAAATGAAAGAAACAAGAGAAACCAGTATTCATATGGGAAGCCAGAAAACAAACCGATTTTCTAGTTGATCCTTTTGCAATACTATTATGAAAACTGGCTGTTTTCTTAAGAAGAAAAAAACATTCAATGCAACAGAAGCCCCCTACCTAAGAAATATTGTTTTATTTTGTAGCCAACACGAAACCCATCACTTTGTTAGAGAAAATCTACTTTTGACGCTGGGAGTATTCTCGTTGGCTAAAATTATGGGAGGGTTATTCTCTTTCATAAATGTTTCCAACTTGTTTTTAAGATTATCCGAGTCTCAAAGACTGGAGCAATGAACGAGAAAATATTTGCCTGAACTCTAGATAAAATAGGCTAGTCGAATGGTAGAGCAACTCGAAAAGAATATTTTTTTGCACGAAACGCCACTCAATCAGAGAGTAAAGTTGTATGAAAAAATAATACTATTTACATTTCATCAAGTAAAAAGCTCGTGAAATTTAGAGGGATACACAATATTATTAAAAGTGGGCTGTACAAATATACTCGGGGAAGGATACATTCTTATAAACACGCACTAGCCATTTCTTGGAAAAAGTCAGGAGAAAAATTGTTTGTTGCACTTTCTCCTCCTCCAACGATAAATTACAGAGAAGGCATATGTTTCTGAGAGTAGACTGTACTACAGTGCACATCCACCTTTACAGTATACGCATCCACATCTCAAATTCTAAACCTTAAGGGTGGGCTTTAAACGACCTGAAATCTGTTTGAAAATTTTCTCCATATTTTTTTTGATGAATGTGATCCAAACAAAATATTTCATAGAATAACATGATTCCCTCCTTAAAATTTACATATGTGTAAAAAAAATTACACTAGGTGGATCCCTTTTTTAAGAGTTATGTATCTTGGATGACGTTTAAAATGTGAAAGTGGAATGAGTACACTTACACGTTTGCATGAATTTCCCCCTTCAAATATTGCAGGAGAGAATTGCACACGAAAAAACCGTCTGGGTATTTGAGGATTACAAGTTTTCATTTCTCAGCTCAACTCACACAGCTCTTATTTAACTACCTTTCTCCAAAAAAAGAAAACATTCTTGAGTGGATAACACATGCATAAAGGGAAAGCTACATGGGAGAAAGTCTGGGAATGTTTTTCTTTGGAAACCGTCTCCCCTTACATATGTAAGGTAGACTCTTGTTCTTTTGATCTGACATGGCGTTTGTTTCTTTTCTTGGAGATATGAAAACATTCCCTTTCTCCTTTCCATGTTTCCCATTACCTTTCTCTCTCTGTCTCACATGCTTAGCATCTTCTTTTCCTCACCGAACAAATATTCCAGACTCTTCTCGAAAATATATCAATCCATAGCGTTATTATGAGTGTGTATTGGCAGGTCTTGCATGAAAAGCATACATAATGTATCTGGAGGATGGGGACTCGTTATTTTTTTTAAAAAAGAATGGAAGCCAACCTTTCGCCTTGAGCATACATTTCATAGCAATATCATTTCGCAACCAAACAGCTAGCAAATGGAATGTATACATTTTCATCATTTCAACATCCTCACATATGTACATATATCAACATGTATTTGGAGAGCGTAAGAATGTGTGCAATTTGCTAGTTTGGTTTGATAATGGGAAATAAAATAGATTTTTTTTTCTTCTTCTTCCTTTCTCCTTTCACCTTTTCCCTTTCTATATGATGGGAACCGTCTTTCGACAAACATTTTTTTCTTAGATATGAATATGATGCTGATTGTGAATATGGGATATATTTTCTTAATGTAGATTCATAACGGAAAAAAACGGTTGTTGATATTGCATAGTAAATATGATCCAGGTTACATAACCTCTTCTCAAGAATATTTTCACTGAGAATATGAAAAGGGATGGGTGAAGTGGAGGCTTGTTTGTTTTATGAAATGCTGATCATATATATTGTATTATTTCATGGAAAAATGGGAGGGTGTTCAGAGAAAAGCGTGTTTGATGTATGTGATCATAGTAATGTGTTATGTGTTCTCATACTTTCATATAGAATCTAGAGCAGGAGCAAACAAGATGAGAGATAAAAAAACCCTTGTGTATATCATATATAGGCATAGATACTCTCCTCAGGCGAATGTTGGTGAAACATCAAGATAATTCTCTGCCACTCATGTATATCTGGTTCAGCTGGTTTTACATTATCTTTGACTTTCTCTGGTGTAACGCAAACCACGTATTTGGGTTTTTGTCCTAGGCATACATCTGCATGCAAGAGCTCAGCTCTACATCTCATTTCGGTCTCTGATGTGGTCTACTGTTTTTAGCCTTGCATACCAAAAGATATTGTGCAGAGGACCTTGTAAATCCTTGTTTTACTTGGATCCCGGTTTTTCCTATGTGGTAGGACTAAGTCTGCGATAATCTTCCGCAAAATATCAGAAATTGGCTTGAGGCGATAAAGATGAATTACTTTATCATCAATCTACCACACTCCAACTCTTGACTTCTCCATCATAACCGTTTCCTCCTCCTACGAGGAGGCTCAGATAAAGGGAAACGAATGGCTAAACGGGTAGCTCTATTTTCCCCTGTCCATCTCCCGAGAATGTATTCCAATCAATTTTTCTTGTTTTCGATATCTCACGTGTTGTGCATAGGATTTTCATACTTTGGAGTGTGGGAAGAATAAAATCAGGTTTATTTGATCGCCTACATATTGCATCAATTTTGTGTTTAAGGTTAGCTGGAAAGGAGGGATCGTAACTGGTTGAAAAAGAAATCCGAGAATCATTACTCTAGTTTTTGTCTTCCTAGTTTGAAAAACAAGCAAAGATTTTTTTTCATAGAAGGATATATTTCTTGCCATTCCAACACTGGCAAGTGGAAGGAGAAAGTAATACCTGAAATAAAACGATCCTTTCGAAGGCACGTATTCCATTTGTAATTTCCCATAAGCACATTTCTGATTACCTCACTTGGTCATAATCCCACATCCTGAGAGATCTTTTGTGAGTTTTTTTGTAGAGAAAGTCTCCTCCTCGTTATCCTTGGACAAGTGGACCAGGCTGAGAGAAAGGAAAACTGGATTCAGCAATTAATTCTGTTAATGGCTAATAAAAATCCCATGTGATGGGGATAAAGTTGCTTGACCACTCTGGAGTCTCTACTATGGTCAGTGAGTGTCTCCAGAGAGGCTAATTGCCTACGTGAAGTAAGCTACGAGAAAAAGGGGGAAAATCCTTTTGGGAAGTAGGGACGGATGTGGGCATGCTAGTAGTTTGTATGTGAGTGAGATAGGAATCAAAGGGGGTGTTTTCCACAATTCAATGAGGAGGAAACTAGGTCTCCATGTTGTTGGCTTGTTGGAAGGATATTACGCAAGTTGTGTACGAAATAAGTTTAGAGTAAGTTGGCTTTCCCTTTGATCGAGTTTTTTTGCAATTTTGCGTGCAATTCCAATGTAAAACGCTTTGATTTCTTCAAAAGGTTTGGTAAATGGTTTTACGGATATATTCAAAATGAAATGTAGAGATTTTAGGACAAGTAAAATTTAGATAGAAATCAACGTCGTCTTTTTGTTTTACTTAAATTTTGCTACCTGAAGTATTGGATAGATAATTGCTGCCCATGTCGTCTTGAGTTAAATATGTATAAATATAGTGCAAAATAAAATTTCAATAAGTTTGCAAAACATTTTTTGCCAGAAAAATTCACCTGATCTAGCCTGCTCACCTCTCCATAATTTGGAGAAAGGAAAAAGGCGAAATTTTCAATGACATAGCTTTCCCAATTGCACCAAGTAAAAAAACTGCTCCATTTGATGAACTATGTGTATTGTGGTATTGTAAAGTAAAATTGCTAACAATAAATTGTGAAACGCAGTTTCCAACTCACCCACTCAGCACCTGCTCGTTCCCAATTCTGTTTTTTTTCTCACAAAGGCAAAAATGTTTTCAACATACTTTGTGTTTGTGTAGTCCCGCTACCGCAAGCAAAAGCAATGTGAGGAAACTCCTTGGGAAGTCATTTATTTACCTGTAGGATATAAACCCTTGATATGGAGTAAACCACTGGGTACATCCAAAGCTACAAAGGGAGCTCCTTTATGTTAAGATTAGTGCAGGTTTAGTACATGAAAAACCTGTGGATGTATGCTTTACGAGGATGTAAATTAAATGAAAGTACACCCCATGTTTTTGTTTCTAGTCATGTGGTTCTACTTCATATTGTGGAAGGCTGGCTGGGGAAAGAAAATGGAAAATTGTTTTTGGTGTGTTTTCCCCCCCCCCCAAAAAAACGTAATTACACCTTGCCATTCCTTTCAATGTGTATAGGAATTGGTGGTTGATGGGAGCTCTACTTTTTAACTGTGTTTTGTTGACATTTTATTGGCTGGAGAGGTCATTGAGAAAATTATTAGCCAGGATTGTTTTTTCTTTTCTTTTTTGGAGAGGAAAGTAGTTCAAAATGATGGAAAATTATTGTTTACATTTTATCAATAAATTTCCCGATTGATCCCATACGATAAATAGCAGAGGTAATTTTTTTGAACAAATTATTTCTCTTATTTCTTCCTGTACTTTCGAACATGGTCGTTCACACAGAAAAAAGCGTAAATGGGCTAATTAAAGTAGAACTCTTTATCTGAAAATAATTGACAGGGAAATTGTAGCTTGTTCATTAGAAAATGTTTAGCAAATGTTAGAATCCTTTCCCCCATCTGAACATAATTGTGCATAAATGTCAACACAAATGGCAATTAAGAGGATGTCAACAAAAACAAAAGAAGAAAAAATGATTTACAACGTGTGTTTCTATGTTCCAAGAAAATTGTCCATATTTTGAAGATATATAGGGGTGACCTACATCCTTATTCCTGGAATTTGACTTATTCTCCTTCCCGTATTGTCACTCACAGCTAGACTCTGATTAACCGTTGTCAGCGAACAAGGCGGGATTTGTCTCTTGTCTGATAAGAGGCGGGAGAGCGAGTGAGAGGAAAAATAATAATTGTTGTGATTCACTAAAATTTTCATCAATCTCCATTCCCTCTTTGAATACGTGGGTCATTTGGGTTGCTTTAAAGCATTTTTATTGAGCTCTCATTTAAACATGGCTTAACATTTTCATTCAATTTTTTTTACATAATTACCCTCAAGCATTATAC
>JAHZNA010001285.1:0-17884 GCA_027743935.1 Sinodicranocentrus sp. ZH6
TCCCATTCACTTTGTATACAGCTTGCATATTTCCTGCATTCCTTTGTAAACTTGCTCCTTCCATAATTCATTATTGTTGTAGTGAAGGGAAAATAAATGCTGGAGAATGGGTGGCTTGCATAATTAAAAATGGTTTTGACTTTTCCCATTTCAGAGTACGAGACTAGCCTTGCAAATCGCAATGAATGGAATGACCAGCTTGGATTTTCTCTGTGGCTCCTTAAGAGGATTAGTCTTATTTGCATTCTGACCATTTTTAGTCAATGCATGTATGCAGAAATGTATACCGGGGTCTTATGTATAATCATGTATACAAGGCACATTCCGTTAAATCATGCATCATATCAGCAAACACGCGCCTGTTTGATTATTTGATAATGCTACCGTGTAACGGGGATTTTGCATGTGTTGTGTTGTTGGTTTCAAAGAAATGCTAAATGTTGCATTGAGAATATCAAGTTAATTTTGGAAAGAAACAAAACTCTCTCAGAGAGCTTATTTTTTCACTTGAAATCCACTTCGTATGTTTGCATAAATGACGATGCCTTCAAATCTAATCATAATAATTTTAGTTATAAAAATGCTCATTGAAGAATATCAAAGGAAATTGCTTAAGCGCGATTTATGTGGAAGAAAGGATTTTCCAAAAAGTCTCTCCATTTCCTTTTAATGTTATTTTGCATTCAAATTCAAGTAAAAAGGCCAAAATGAATATTATAAAGATGCACTAAACAATAGAGTCTACTTGAGACTTGAGAGTACTACTTTTCACATTTTTATATGGAAAACAAACAAAATGACATTCTCTTTTCCATTTCCATAAAACTGACTGACTTGGAAAAAGTACGTGTTCTCCATCATTGTCCACAACAGTACAAATCGCAGCTTAGCTTGATATACACACATTTTCTAAAATGGGAATATATATCACAGATTATAGTCCGTAGGGACGTGATGCGTAGAGAAGAAAAAAGAACGAATCTTTTTCCCAACCAATTTTTATCCTTCCTTACTCCAGCTCGAAACACGGTCGTTGGTGGATAGTAAATGATGACATTGATTGTACTTTGCTGTTATCACGTGCGTGTGTTTCTAGCTTCTCCTAACTCTTCCCACTACATTCGCTGATTTTACCCATTTGGATTTGTTCTGGGAATGTGTGTGCAACTTTCCTCATACTTTATACTCCCTCACTTAGGGCTACAAGCACAAATGGTTTTTGCAACTTGGCATTGCAACCAAAGTGAAATGTTAAAGGGAATACCGCAATCCTTCCCAAGCTGCCTTGGTTCGAGAGAAGAAAAAAACAATAGGAGAAGAATCGTGTTATGTGAAGACACCCACGCAAAGCGTATTGGCAGGTTAGACATCTTGTCTCATCGTGCTGGTCGCGTGGTTTTCTTCTTGAGGCAGACGGTTTTCCTTGACTTTTCCCAAGACCGGATCTTATAGCAGGTTGTATAATATGGTAACAGCTTCGTATATATATGTTATAAACGAGGATATAGTTTATATATGTACTTTATTAAACGAAACAGCAACATTTCACGCGTTACTTCTCCCGTCTCAATCAAGAGCCCAAGGTTCCCAAGAAAAGCAACCGCTTGCCTTCATTCAAACCTCTGGACTTTGTGACTGTGCGTGTCGTCTTAACGAAGTAAGTAAAAGCCATCAAGAACAGAGACAGCTTCTAGTTAACACATTGCCTATCTCGAATGAAAAAAAACATGAAGGAAAAGCTCAACTTGTATCATTACACAAGTACCTTAGATCCCACTACCACTTTATTTCCTTTAGCTGATTTCCCCTCCTCTACAAGTATGTAGTTTTCTCTGAAAAAGAGATTTAATATAGTAGGAGCACTATATCGAGTGGTCCTCGAAACCAGCTTTGGAAACCCAACAGGGAATATTAAAATGGTGAGCGGATATTATTCCAGCAGTTGGAAATAGTTGTGGAAAATGTTAAAACTGGAAACGGCGTGTGCACAGATTATTAGTATCGTTTGTGACTTGCCTTCATCATCATCATTGCCATCCTTACATCCTGATAAAAAAAAGTGAAGAGAAAAAAGAGTCTTTGAAGAATCGTTAGGAAAGGCTATTTGGCATAATGACAACCACAAAGACTGACACTGCACACAGAGGAAAAAGCCAAAGAGAGCGGTTCTACTTTCACACCAGCTATTATAAAGTCTCCATTCATTCTCCATGAATTTGGATACTTATGTAGTCATTCCCGTTTATACCTTTCTTTTTCCTTGCCATCATCAATAATATCAGTGTTTTTCCTCTTTATACAAAATTATATACATTTCCCTCACTCTCACTCTTGAAAGGATGTTTGGCAGCAGTGGTAACTCTGGTGGTTAGGAATCTCGCTATTTAAACAGAAATGTCGCTTTGGCACACACGCACACACTATGTGTCCCTTTTTCTCTTTTTGTGCTCCCTTGAGTCTTTCCTCTAGGCTGATTTTCCCTCAAAAACTCGGGGAAAGCTCACTCACTTAACTTTTCTTGTTTGCTTCCTCCCGTGTTTCATCTTAGCGAGCTGTAGTCTTTTCAAATATTTTTTTGCTACATTCTGCAACAAAAAACGTGAAACAGGGAGTGTGACTGACTGACGGCTACATACAAAAGATAGAGAGGAAACCCCGACCAACTCAAAAGTTGGTTGCTTGGCTTACGCGGTTGAATCAGATGTCTCGTCGAGTCCGTTACTTTCTCTTCGTCTGGAGAGGACGGGTGTATTGAAAGGAAAAGCAATGTTCACATTGAGAACATACATACCACCATGTGCTTAGGTGAGTGAATGAAGCTCAGAAAAAAATTGCACGTATCTTCCCTAAATAATACACCCCCATTATATATAAGTAGCTTGGAGTCGACCACAAACATCATAATGATGATGATATAGTAGTATGGCTTCATTTTTCGCTATCTCTGTCCTTCTCTCTCGTTCCCCCATTGGAGAAGAATTGGTGGAACGATGCTGTTACAAAGGATATTTCTCTTTCTCCTTTTTTCCGAGATCCTATCAAACACTCTGTTTCTCTCCTCTTCACCAAGCCGTTTCTATACATATTCATGGGTATCAAGATGGAAAGAAATGTGTCATGTAGAAAAAAGACACAAACTCAAGATTAAGATCAGTTGGTTGGGAAGAAAGAGAATTTTTATTCTGGTGTGTCTACAAAAGGACCACAAAGTGCCACCCTAACCTTACTTTTTTATACATTCAATATAAGAGAATAATAATAGTACCCAGTTGATTTCCAACCAGTTTTCGTTTTTGACTTACACGAATTTTATATATCGCACAACTCCTCTACAAAATTCCCAAGTATTTCCTTCTCTGCTCACGAGCGGTATTATGATAAACAGAAAATCTTTGAGAGAGCAAGGCGCGACTCAAAGTCTACCATGTCTTGTGTCCGCACTCCATTTTCGTTTTGAATGGGAACTAGGTCTTCTTTTTAAATTTCATGTTTCCACTCTAGCAACCAAGAAGAGAGGGAGAGAAAAATTCTCCTCATGTGAATGAGTATACAGGAGCATTACTTTATATGATTACTCTGCCCATCTACATATTTCTACTTTAGTGTGTCCCGTTCTCGACTCCTTCATCTTTTTCAAAGTATTCCGTGTGCAATTATACTCACTTCAAAATGTCGCATCAGAACTCAAAGCCCCATTGTGTGACAAAAATTTCCCCCATAAATTTTCCACTTTTTTCCCTGAAAATATGTATACCATCTATGTGTATATATAGGCATGATATATAATTTTCTTCTTCTGGACATATCATCCTTATACACTCCATGTGTTTGCTACTGTATGATGATGGTTTTTCGTCTATGTGAATTTATGCATACACACACATCATACCGTTATGGGAATAGGGGTATTACGCGAGACGACTATCATCACAGACGGCATTATAATGCTCCTTTTGCCATACGGTGTGCTCGAGAGAAAGCGACAAGGAAAAAAAGAAGTAATAGCACTTTGACTAGTTTCTCTTCTCAAAATAATGGCAATAGTATAGAGTACTTTATATGCATATTATGTATGTGCATAACAATGAATGCAAGGGGAACTCACTGCTAGCATAGTTTTTTTATCCTTAGTGAAAAAACGACAACGAATCGTAGCCTAAAAGGAGCCTTACAAACTAAAAAAAAGGCTTCTTCCTTTTGTGTTGGAAGGAATGAGAAGAAGGAAGGGAAAAAAGTAGACTCGTTCCCTATGAAATGTTGCAGTGGTGGTGGTGGTGCCTGCTGGGCTTAATACTTTCTCCTCATATGTGATATGTGAGGATAGGTTTACCACTGCACACCACCAACCACTCCCATGCCCTTGTGCATTATATACCTGTCGAGTAATACGGAAAACATAAGTAAAAGCATGATCAAGATCCCATTATTTTTCTTGGGCAAACAGCCGAAGAATTCTAATGTTCTCACGCATATTTGCCTAACTAGCAGAGAAGAGGATGGGAATGATGAAAAAGGGAAAAGGAAAAAGAAAAAAATCAGTTTGGCACGTACATTCCTTCATGTTCCAGTGTGAAGTCGAGAAGGTGGAGGAATACATGAGAAATAGTTGAGTGAGCAGAAGAGGAAGAGTATAAAAAAGTGAGAAAGCAACTGCCCACTTGGGGAAAAGTAGAAAAGCTGAAAGAGGAAAATAAGGAATTACTATTTGACAAGAGGAAAAAGCAATTCGCAATTTATTTGCGAGACGAAAAAAGAAGATAAAGGAAAACCTGAGTGGTTAGCACTTTTTTCTTGGATTATTTAGTTGGAAAAGAAGTATTTTCCAGTTGAGACGACAAGCATTGCAACAACTGTCATTTTAATTCTACCATGCCCACTCGGTTTTTCCCCACGACGTAGTTTGAATATAGGCTTGTATTGAAAGCCCATGTATTGGATATATAGATATATTTGCTCAGTAAAGCAGTACATCAAACGAATTGCTGTCAAGTTACAGTTATCTCGCTGGAGTGGTTGTGGTTTGCACATGGTCATAATAGTTTTGCATCATGCTACGTTACCAACTCAAAATACGCAATGAACTTCAAAGGAGAAATGAGAATGACATGAGGTAGTCCTTTACCTAGATAAATTCTGTCATCCTGCATAAATAACATATACAAAAACAAACAAACTTTGAAAACATTGCGTGGATGAACGGAATGCAGAATAAAGTGTGTCACATCTCTACCCCCAACTAGCCCTAATTTCCTCTGACGAACTCTGTCCTCCTTCACAAATTTGAGTCATTCACTCAGCTTCAAACGAAATTCATTCAGCATTTTAATATTTTACTTCATGAGAACGTGAATGCTACATATATGCGACAAATTACTCCAAAATAGCTAAGGCTAAATGAGGTCTTTCCGTTTAACAAATTATTTCCCAAAGTGACATACTTTTCTGAAAGGTGATAATCCAAAAAAAACATGCAAAAGTTGGTCAAAAATTTGCGAATTGATTCCGTTTTAGAATTTGTTGACTGACGCATCAGTCCTACCTATGAACTATATTTGTATTTATACACATAAAACTATCAAGGCTGAAATTACCCCAGGTTCTAGACAGTAGATGCTCCAACAAGAATAATACAGCGTGCTTATGGGATATTTTGCCCCTTAGGAGAGCGGTTTTAGGTACTTGCTTCTACGACACTGGCATCCCTGAAAACAGCATCAAGAAACAGGACATGAGCCAACTAGATGAACGGTGTGTCTTTCCTTCTCATTGCCTCTACTCAATCTCAATCTTGTGCTTGCCGGTTTCCTCGTGCAATTTCCCATTCCCGGTCTCATCATCTCCCTACTACTCACTTCCACCCGCCATTCACTCACTTCTTCCCGGACCTGCTTAAGTGCACGAGAATGTCCTCTGCTTTCTCCGCTTGCTCACTTTCCCTCCCTTATATATACTCTTTTCTCTTTCTAATACGCTTCAAGAAGGAGAAATCATGGAGAAAATAGAAGCGGTAGCTCAACGAGTTTTCTTCTTTTTTAACTCTCATTCTTAAATTGAACGGAGAAAAGAGCAAAGTTTCTCCGTATTTTTCTTTTGCACAGAGACATCCTTTGCGGATATACCCATTCCATCCAACCGGCACGATCTTATAAAACAAGTGTCTGTCTTCTACACTTCTTCTAACTTTTGAGAGGCTCCAGACATTTTTTTCCCGCTTCTAGATATGCACATCCGTTTGTACAGGTATTCCTCATTTAGCCAATGAACATCTGCTTGATGCTCTGCAGTATCTTTTCTTGTGGCAATTTACGTTTTTCTCCCTTTGATTTTTCTTTACAAGAGAGAGTTCAAGGGCGGCTTCGTTTCTTGTTTGTATTTGTCCTCAGACTTGGTCTGCTAAATATCTAATGAAATACTAACTTTGCTCGTATTCAGAAATCCAAAACTACTTTTTAACTGCTTCCCTTCCTTTCAAAGTATATTATATCATTACTGTATAACGGGTACGGGTCTAGTATGCATCCAAACTGAAAGCTGCAGCTGAGTGAGTGGGTGGAAAAATTAAAGGGGAAAAAGTTGGTTGGAAATGCAAAGTAAAGTGTCTATCTCCACATTTTTCAACCACTCTGCGTGGCAAGTAATAAGAGCAAAAAAGGGAAAGGAGACTGATAGAAATAGTGAAGTGATCGCAATGCGGATCTGAATATGAATGACTTTCTTCTGCACTTGCCTCTCTCCCGGAATCTCAGCCACGAGCAGAGCTCTGGCTGGAAAAGAAGTGGCAATTTTTACAAGGAGCAATGGCAAAGGTGTCACTAGAATTTATATCGCTTCCAATTTCTCCCCTTCATTCACTCCCTCCACTAGGATTCATTCCCTTGTCATAACGTTCTGAGAATAGGCTAAAAGAAGAGAGAGAAAACTTTTTGTTCTAGTCTTGAAAGAAAAATATTCCCTTCTCCTTGTCAACCTTTATTAAAGCTCATTCAGTCTTTTGAAAAGTATGCATAAAAAATTCCCCTCACTTTCTCTCTCTCCCTCTCTTTTCTTTTCTAGGTGAAAGTGAAAACAAGGACGAAAAAGTTTATTTAAAACTGAGGTTTCCCACTCAATCATTAATTCTCTGTAAATCACTCTTCCCTTTTGTCATCATCATGGTGAGTGGGAGCATGTGAAAGTTTTCTGGGAAAAAGTAATTTAACCATGTGATCTCAATCATTACACACCTCTTTTATGGGAAAAAGTTGTCAGGATAAAATGTCTCTTCTGACACACAATAGCCTTTGAAGTGGTTGACGTAAAAGGTAAGTTATTTCTATATTCTGATCCGTGCACGTGTAAGAGGTTGACCTCTGTAAATGAAGTGTGCCATCAAGACTAGTAAACAAGTTAATTGTTTGTGGTCAGCGATGATGATGATGATGATGATGTCGATCATGCAAAATACATTATGGTGACCGTTTGCAACTGCCATATTAGGGAAATCTAAACAAACCATTATTCTACGAGAGTAAACTCGAATCGAAGTAGAAGCAGAATACAAAAGTAGGAAAAGCAGGTCAACCTGTCCTTCCATTTATTGTTGAAGAGTGTCACTTTATGCGACAACTTCATTTGCTGATAGGCTATCTTCAAGTTTTTCATGGTGATAATGTAGCACGTGATTGGAAGCCTACTATTATCTGTCATGTTATCCATAATTCGACTCTTCTGCTACCTCACACATATTTTTTGAGTTCTTTTCATTTGAAAAGTTGCTTTATTAGCAAAAAAGCTCCAACTCTAATGCATAAGTATTAAACTTCTATGCTGTAAGCTAGTTTAATAATAATATATGGCTCTATAAGTACAAAAAACACGTCCTGTCTGCTTCCGCCTTGTCGCGTGAAATGAAATGGACTGATTCCCCTCATACCGCTTCCAATTTGAAGCACGCTGATTACCCCTTATTTACCACTCTGCTGAATAAAGAGCTATTTCAATCAGTCAGGCAAATTCCAAGGAAAAAACTCTTCCAGTCACCAGTCCGATTTACTAGGTATAGCGGAGAGATGGCTGTTATCTCCCTTAAATGTCGTTTCCGAGTTTGAACCAACATACATTCCAGGAAAAGGATTACTCGCTTTCTTACCACCAAGCTTGTGAAGCTACTGGAGAAAGGAAAATTAGGTAGTTTATAATGGAGACATTTGAATTCAGAGACCCAATTTACTTGTTTTGTGGCTCACTTTTTCTTCCGTGCTTCCTTCAAGCAATACTAAATTGGCTGATGAGGATAACTCTACCGTAAACACATACAAATATTCACTTTATATATATATATATAACTACCACCTACGCATCAGGCTTCGTCCGTTACGACCCTTTTAGAAGTTCGAAGATGTACGGGTTTCCGTAGAAAAATGGGAATTACCGCATGTTAAAAAGTCTGTCTAAAGAAGCAAGGGAAAAAACAGCTGGTTCAAGACGACAACTTTCACTCGAGTCCTTGTTTTCCTCTCTCCTTGAATTGGGAAAAATGCGTTTTACAGGATGCTCTTGTGCGGAATAGAAGAGAAAAATGCTTATATATTTTTCCCTCCTTACAATTCGTTATGCTCGTTCCCATCTTCTTCCTCTCTCGCCTTTGACTAGGTATTTAGGAAAGCTCTTAAAGTCAGCCAAAATTTCAACATCATTCTTCCTTTGCCTTGTCTATTAGTGTTTTATTCTCATCTTACCATCCGCCGTGCAACCAACAGAGAGAGGAGACATTCCAAAATAAGCCAAAATCAAGGAACAAGTCAATCCTCTATTTTCTCTTTGGAGTATTTTTTTTCTTCGTCTTTAAGAGACATTATATCTCCTTATAAAACATTTTCCTAGAAATGTACCTCACAGGATTTTTTATTTTGACTAGATTTTTTCCCTTACATCCATTTGCGCTCACGTACTCTGAATGAATGAGAGTTGCAACCGAGTTAGGCATGGAGTAAACCAAGCGGTTTTTTTCTCGCTTGCCTATTGATTTTCCCATAACTGGATGTGAATCCTGGGTAAAAAAAAGAGGGAAAAGGGCTACCGTCTATCTTCTTTGGAGACTCTGAAGGAAGCCTTTTCTTTCCCAGTTATAAGTACCTACGTAATGGTGGCAGGGAGGGGTATATATAAACGGGAATTATTCCACAGTCGTCCAATCTACTAACAACGAAGTGAAGAATAAAGCCTCTTCTCTGTCCGTCCAATATCATTATATGGAGTGGGTAGCTAAGTAGCTATATCGTATTCTGCACGAGCTTTTCCTGGATTTACTACATTTCTGCACAATGTTGGCACGACAGGATGCCTTGGTGTATTCATCCTGTTACACTGCATGCGTGTCTCTGCATGCCGGATTGTCGGTGGGTTGTGAGGAGGATGATGGTGTTCCATTCGGTTTCCCATTTTTTTTACACAAGACAACCACCGTCAACTTGTCCTTGTCTATAAAGACATGGTACGCAATAAGAGAGTATATAAAAAATAAATTTTCAAATATCCTAAGAATGATGGAGGTGCTCTTTCTATTGATCTTATTTAGGGGTTTTGTATGTCCAAGAGGCAAAAAAAATTACTCAAGGTTTCCTCTCATGCTCTTGAGGCGGATTTCCATCTTTTTCTTGAACAGTTAGTGTTCAATCCTGTGTCAATTTCAGGAGTGGTGGTGGTGGATAGTATATCGGAATTAGTTGTAATATGCCCACTTCTAACCATTCCGCACATGCATTCTCTCATGAGCTCGATGAACTTGATGCGTAACAAGGAAGTGGGATAAAATAGGAGATGTGAAAATCCTCCCATAAAATGTCTATATGACTTGAAGTTTTTTTGGCACAAGGAGTGGGAGCAATTTAAAAGGAACTTGCTTCTTTCCTTTCCTCCTGGCGATTTTCAAGGAAAGTCGTGAAGACGTCTTAAAAGTTCACAAGATTCATTTCTCGTAAGTGGACGTGTGTGTGTGTGTTTTTTTCTGACGTTGCGTTTCCCTTGAAATCCCTGATACAAAGTGCAGTCACAAGTGGTTAAACTGCTGGAAATGGGAAGGGACATAGAAAAAAAGTTAAATATGGTCTAGAGAAACTCAAGTACGCAGCTAATATGTTTCCGGGGATTTTCACAGAAAAATAATGAAAAAGAGAGGAGGCGAAGGGCATTCCAAGGAAAAGGCCAAGGGTGCACTCTCGTTATTTCCCTCGTCAAACAAAGATAGATCGGTGTAATCGACTTTAGGTAGTTAAGAGGAAAAGGAGATAAAGTCGGGAATTATTCTTTGAATGAAGAGTTGTGTATAGGATATCTAAAAGTGTATTTTTATCTTGTACCTTAGCATTTGTAATACTTTATTCTCAAATATACGGTGTAATGACAAGCAAAAAAGTGGAATGAAATATCATTCTAGATTTTTCCCATCCATGCCGCCTGGTGCAATTTATGGAGTGTATTTTCTGCACAAAAAGTGGAGAAGGCCCACCTCCGTTGAAAAATGTAGTTGTATCAGCACACCGTATTTTGTAAGCTGTCAAGTAAAGGATACCCTGCCACATATTATATGTCTGGTGAGTAACCAACTGAAGGAGAGTTTAGCTTGATGGAGGAGAACAAGTACACATTTTCAAAATATAATCTGCTCAAGATGATATGACAAGGATGTGCAATGTGCAAAAAATAACACTCTGGCACCACCACCACAACTTGTAAGACCAAGACGTGTCTAGAGCATCCCATTTTTTGTATGCATCACAAAATTTAAGAAGCTTACGCTTGTTCCTTGTACAAGTTTTGTAACTCGTGATGGTGATACTAGGATCCGGGGTGGTGGTGAAGGTTCCAGAGGCGGTTGTAGAGAGAAATACTGCGATGGGATGGTGATGATCATGGGATAAGACAAGTTAGACAGGTTTACAATGAGCTTAGAGAGAAAAAAAATACAATTTTTTCTCTGTTTTCTTGCTAACCGCAAAATGTATCTCTCTTCTGTATACTCTTGATACTTTATATCATCACGGTTGTTGTTCTATTTTGAAACTATTATTGTAGACGGTCTGTCGTCCCATCAAATTTATATAAGTCATTGTTTCTCCTTGGGTGAGATGAAATGCGCAAAACTATAGCAAAAGATGAAAAAGATTGTCTCGGAGTTTTGTTTCTTTTGTTGTTAACTTTTTTCTGAAAAACGTGGCAATTGAAGCATGAAAATGGAGAATGCATGCAGTAAATAATATTGTATCTACTGTCACAGACTTTCAGACTATTTATGTTTATGGCGAATTCAAGGGAAATAATTATTTTAATAGGAATATATATTTTTTTAAAGAAATCCCTTTCCAGTGATAAATAACTCATTATATGAGATTTTTATAAAATAATATTAATTTGTCTTTATAGAATGTCATATATCTGGCCAGCAACGTGAATTAATTCCTTGGAAGATTTTTCTCGTGAAGCATCTCATGCCTCATCAGAATAAATTATTTGCAAAAGGTGAGGACGAGTAATAATTTTCTTTTGAGAAAACCAACAAACTTCTTTGTTTAACACATCCGCCACGCCTTATTAGATTCTTTAAGTATGCTAATGCTGATTGAAGTTGTATACTGAAATTTATAAATTGCCTCTTGAATAATTAATCCTGACGTCTCTTCCAGAGACAGACATTCCAAGAAAATGCTTAATTTGCTTTTCTAGGACATCGACATACCTACCTTTGCTAAAATATTGTAACTGAAAAAGTATAAGGATTTCACCCCAATTCATTCGTCTCCCATACAATAAGAATATATAATCCTTATTGATTACAATGCTCCTTTCCTCCCTGATATTTTAGTCCAGTATACCACGATAATTGCCTCTTGAATAATTAATCCTGACGTCTCTTCCAGAGACAGACATTCCAAGAAAATGCTTAATTTGCTTTTCTAGGACATAGACATATCTACCTTTGGTAAAATATTGTAACTGAAAAAGCATAATGATTTCACCCCAATTCATTCGTCCCCCATACAATAAGAATATATAATCCTTATTGATTACAATGCTCCTTTCCTCCCTGATATTTTAGTCCAGTATACCACGATGTGTCATGGTCCCACGACATCCCATCCTGTTTTTCAATACGATTGTCTTGTTTGTCAGACATTTGCATTCTTAATATATGTAGGGAGTGTGAAATGTATGGAGAGTGGAGCTCCTCCAACTGCGGTGATAATAGCACTTGACATGTTTTTGTTAGTCCCCTGTCAAGTGTTTGCCTTGATGAATAAGTCGTTTTGAGCTATTTTCACAAGAGGATTCTCTCTCCTTCCTAATTTAGACAAATCATTTTATAATGGTGTGTGAATGAGTAAGCAAGCCTCATACAGGTTATTATTGGATTTGCATAACATTCCCTTTTTTGAAATTACTCTAGCCCGGGAACATACATGCTCACACACTCATCATCATGACTCTACTTCTATCTCATGGAATTTCCATATTGAGTTGGGCAACCTGACGGTCTCATTTTCCCTCTAGGATTTCAACACATGCAACTCATTCACCCCAACACTACCACACACCAATAATAAACTCTTTAGCATCACACAATAGGTATAGATCGAATGGGACGAGGTTTACAAATTAAAGTAAGAATGAATGAATAACATTTTATCTCTTTTTTTGCCTGCCAGCAACTTCTCTGTAATGAGGTGCTATATTGTGTTGATGCAACGTGAAATTAATTCCTTCATAGGAATATGCATCCACGAACCCGTAATTGCTTTACTGTGTCCCCTTTCGTCATGCTAATGTAAAGTGTGTCGTGGTCGTGGACAGACGGGGGATTAGGGGAATGATGATTTCATTATGTACACACATTATATTATAATGCACATGTATTCCTACCTAAAAAAAATAAGTGAGAGGGAGGACAACTCGCTAAGCTAGGTTTTCTCCGTCATTCGCCAATTGTAACAGAGGACTCAACTGCTCTGCATGTGAAAATCCATATGGAGTTTTTGAAAGCACGTCGAGTTTTTTTTCTTTTCAAGTTGGAGATTCACTTTAGTAGGACAAGTAGAATTTTAGCTTAAGGCAATATAATATGTTATTAATCATATGCCAAGAAAGAAAAAATGATGAATGGTACTGCTGATGTATTAAGAGTCGCACGCATATGCCATCATCATTATGATCGTCATCAGAAATTGTGATGATGGTTGCGAAAGACAAGATTAGGGATTTAATGCAAAAATAATTAACATTGTGGAATATTGCAATGTGAATGAAAAAGGGAGAATTAGGAGTGGAGATGTGTAGTGCCAAGCTCTAAAGAAAGACGATGATGACTAAGCTTCTTGAAGCATATGTTCTAAATTATCGTGCTCAAGCCAGGATTAGCAATTACCACCGAGTGAATTCTAATTCAGCGAGCACCTGTCACCCCTACGTAATCAACCATTTCCCAACACAATGTTATGAATGCGTACAACACCGAAATGTAATTAGGCACGGGAGAGTCGTAGATAAATATTAGAGAGAAAAAACATCACAATATTTAGGTTCATGCACCTTGAAGCACTTTGTAAACTGTGTAACATTCTCGTACAAAAATCATTTACAAAGAAAAACATAGCATTTCCTCATAATCCCATAATTCTTTCTCCCTGACGCCCTTCACATTGAAAAAGAGGTTTGTTATCTCCTTTTGTTCTGAGAAAGAGTGTGATGGAATAAAAAGACAAGACAAAAAAGAGGCATGGGAGAGTGTAGTAAAATAGAATAAAAAGTGAGGAAACGGCAACAACTCGAGTCATTATCATCATCACGATCATTTTAAGTGTAGCAGTGGAGATTGAAATGAGTTTTGAGCACGACTACAAGAAATTCCACTTTTCCTTCGTATTCAAGCTTGAGCTCTTTCTCTCCCCAGAAATCATTTGTTATCATTTTCCGAGAAATTTCCAGAAAATATTCTTCTTTTCTTTCTCCAAGTTGAATGTCCCGTGNCCCCAGAAATCATTTGTTATCATTTTCCGAGAAATTTCCAGAAAATATTCTTCTTTTCTTTCTCCAAGTTGAATGTCCCGTGTATGCACATGAATTTCCATACATGCTTATAATATCCTTAAAGTTTTGTCTCTAATCCGGTGTATTTTTCCTTCTTCCTCTTTTCCTATTTCCTTTACATGAAGAAATGCGTAAATAGATTCTAAAGGATAATTGGAGTTTCGCATGTTTCCAAACTTTCATTCAGTTATTTTACCAGTCTCGAAAGGGAAGCTTAATAGTTTAGCAGTAATGGTGAGTGCACTTCAGCGGGATAGGCTATACCGCTTTTTTCTTGCTGTAGTATAAAACTCCCTCAAAACTAATGTCAGCCTGAGCAAACCAAATTATCTGGTGAGCTTTATTGGCAATTTTTATGAATTTTTAGCGCAATATGCTAGCGGAAAAAATTTTCCTTTAAAAAATCTTCTCTAAAACTCAATGTCAACTTTTTCCTTCCTCTTCACATCTGCTTTCTCTCTTCAAAACCTAGCCGGAAAAAGGCTGGATACTCCATGATTACCAAACACTCTTCTTTTCCTGTCTTCATTAGTACCAAGGAAGAATGAAGTCATGCATTTGACAAGGATGGGGTAAGATTTCAAAAAAAATCATTTACGCTCCCAAGAGAAATATCCCTTTTCTAAATCCTTACGACAAATGACATCCTACTCAAAGAGACGAAAAAAGTTGCTCACATATCCCCAGTTTTCTCCTTCCTACCATCATAATCACCATCATCAAGTTGAGCAACAACTGTGTAGTTAGCTGGTTTCCTTTGCTTACACAAGCATGCATACCATTACTCCATGTCTTACTCGCTGGTATCATCATCAAATTTCTAATTATGCTCATCATCCTCATCATCCTCCTTTGCTCAGCAGACAAGACCCTTTTGTTTCTTTCTCAGCTTGAATAGAACCTGTCTTAATCCTTTTTAAGGAGCTCGTATCAACATCATCATCTTCATCGTCATTACCATCATGAATTAAGCTTGGTACACGTCACACACTCTACTATATAAATAAAAGAGGGGGAATTAATGACAAGTGCTGTTTTCATCCTACCATATTCGCTTAAGCAAGCAGAATCCTTGCAATTCGTGGAAGAGTTGTAAAGAGCTATAAAGAAAATGGGACAGTTTTCCTTGAAAAATTACATGGAAGGTTGCTTCCATAAAAAAATCAAAATTTTCCGCCATATTCCCTCCCAAGATAGAACTACGAGTTGACTGATCAATTTTTAATTACATTTAGTCTGCCCATTCCAGCATGAAAAATAGCAAACTTCTTTTTGTGTATCCAACGACCCGACATTCCCAACCTTTTCTGCACTTTCACCCAACTTCATATGGGAAAGGCTTGGATCCGGAAAAATATTAATTATCCTTATAAACCTCCTCATATTATGAATGCATATAGGTCAATTAATTAAGTTGCAATTTGGATTGTAGACATGAACACACATATACATTCACCCAGGGAAAGCATTTGTCTACTTCAATGACACGAAAAAGGAAGGCATACAATATGAAGTTGGAACTCATAATGGGCGTGTAATTTGTCATTGCATAAAATTACTCTGAATATATTTTTGCCTGGTGATGAGAACAAAGATATAAAAAGCCTTGTGTACATCCGAGACATTCCATTACACAGTATCAATTTTGCCGCTTGGGTGTATAATTTCCTCTGACTGTTTTTTCATTCACGTAATAGTTGATGACATTTTACTCGCAGTATATAGGTATTAAAATGCATGATGGATGTGAGCCATTACATGGGAATAAAACTGTTCTCATTATATTTCTAGCCCTCTCACATCACTCCATTCTCTTTGCTAATAGTAGTGGATACACACCCACACACAAAACTGTGATAATGATGATGAGCATGTGCTAGCTTGGCTGGGCGAAACAAAGGGAATGTCACCAGAGTAATCAATCTTGAAAATCGATTTTTAATTCTTCCTTTTTCCATATATTTTCCCCTTTTGTTATTCCAGAGTATCCTTATCATTACATGATGTTTCAGTCCCTTGTCTTTTTTAAATAGCATTGAGCTTTGACATCTCACTGCTGTCTGGAAAAATAAATGTGGTTATACTTTCCATTCTTGTAGCCCTCCAAGGAAGGATGCTTCTCCGGAAGGATTTTTTTAGTTTGGATGATTGAATACATTAGTGGTGTATGGGAATCTTCATAAGTACATTTTTTACTGTGACACCATTAGACCTTTTTCCCACAAAGTCGTGCATCATGTGCAGTATTTTGTATAGAATGGAGGAAAGTTCACGCCTTGTTATGGTTAGGGTTGGTGCACTATGGAAAATGAGAAAGCACCCTGAGACACTGAGAGAAAAAAAATCCTTGGAAAACTTTCTTCTGTTTGAGACAGTGGGGAAAAAAGTTTTGCATGCAAGCAAAGCCTTTGTAAATATGGATGCATGGGAAAGCATAACATGTGAGTAATATCCCCTTTCAAGTGTTTTTCTTTTAGTGTTTATGTGTATGTGAGACAAAAGGTTTATATTTCGTGTAAACATGCAACACAACAAGGAGCTTTTTTTCTTCTTGGAGTACAACAGCGATGACGACAAGTTTGAGATGATGATGATGATATTGCGTTAGGAAAAGTTAATCTGTTATCACAATAATAATAATACCGTGCCAGCAAGCGAGAAGCCTCTTGATGTATGTAAAATGAAACTTGGGATTTCCACGTCCTTGTACCTATATGTATTCCTTCACCGCGCCCACCACAAGATGAAAAATGCATTTGCAAGAAATATAAGACGATGGAAATGTATGCATGTTGTGGTAAATATTATTGTTATTACTACACTTCTTTGCGCTTTCTTGTTCTCCATCGAGTCTTCTAAATGGTTTCCTGTCACACTGTCAGACAGACAAGGGATTCTCTCTTCCAAGAACACACGCAGTGTTTATGCCTGTACTCGTGTTCTCTCTAGAATATTGGCTTGACATGTGTCTCTTTTCTTTTATGAAATGGAGTAGAACATTGAGAGACTTGGTTATTATTGAGTTTCTCTTATTCACATAAATGGAAATCAGAGCCAAATGCATGCTTTTGTGCCGCTTTTGGGGGTAACGTTTCCCATGTTCGTGGGAGAACTGAAGTTGCAAAGAAACTTTGGCGAATGTGAGGAAGCTCTTTGTCTCGGAGTTGATGGGGCGCCTGGAGAAAATTAATTTATTTACTTGAATTGACCATACAAGCCGGAGGACATTATGATGCGGGGTTAGCATGTGTGAAACATAAAATACCTATATGAACTCGTGTATGCATGGTTTCTTATGTATTTAGATCTTTTGAAAGCCAAATGCCAATTAAATGGCACGATACTACTGCACTGCTGTAATCCACCACACAACCGCTTCTAATAATCCAAACTGGAAAATGTTAGCCGGTGTATGGTACCCATTACACGTTCACGATTACGCTTAATATATTTCCACTGTAATTTGTTGAACCGAGTGGAGTGGAGCGTATATGCAGTCTCCCTATGCGAATTTCCTAGTAATTTCCAAAAGCACAGAGTGAAAGCGGTGTGGAAAACACTCTATAAAATATATTTTTTCAGCTGTTAGCCCACACCACATACATGGTTGGGTTTGTACAGAGGACAATTTATATTCCGCTTATCACGAGAAGATCGATGTTGTAAAGCGTTGCGTGGATGCATGGCGTGATTTCCTCAAGTGTGTGTCCAGTCCCCTACTTTTACATTTAGGATGTGGCTACACGGCACATTACAGCGTGTTAGAGGGATTTTCATGTACGTAATAAATATTCGAATATATTATGCATACTATTTTGTAACAGGG
>JAHZNA010001286.1:0-40363 GCA_027743935.1 Sinodicranocentrus sp. ZH6
TCATTTCCACTTAACAAATATGCCCACGTCAGCAAGGATATGCGAACGGAATGAGAAATCAGAAAAACAAATCCAAGCGCACACCGAAAGGAGAAAAGGGAAGTTAGTCAAATTACCAAATGCTGGTTAGTCAGCTTGAGCGCATGGGTGCATGATTCATGAAAAATTTCGAAGTGCTGCATACAAGTGGGTTTTTTGGCGGGTGTTCAAAAATCGAAAAAGCTGCAAAAGCAGAAAGGAAAATGCACATGTTGTCGTGCGTTTTTCATTAAGAGAACTGCATATACTCAAACGTGCAGTTTTCGAATGCTTTGAAAGTCTTGGGGTGGAAAAGGAAAATGGGTAAGTTTGTGCGCGGTCGCGTGTGGTAGCAAATGCCTGATGCGCAATATAATTTTCTGGACATTTCACAGGTTCGAAGTTCAGATTCGAATATTTTCTACCGTTTTTGCTTTATAAATTCTGCATATGGGTTAAAACGTAAGTATTATGGCATTACATATCGATACGCAATTCGGAACGGAAGGAAGTCACAAAAAACTGGAACAAGCTCAAAAGTTATCTATCGTATAATATTAAAGCTAGTAGCATAGCATCTTCACGCTTTTCGAACATTCATATGGGTACATGATGAAAACGACGCACAAGTCAGAAGACAAATCCATGAGTCAAGACAACTCACAGGTGTCTCATCCTTTTTTCGAACCTCTCAAAAAGCTGCCTCCTTAAAAATAAACACTCTAAGACCAGACGCACGAGTTTGGATATATGTGATATGTAATGTAAGACAGGCTTTCTTTATATATTTCTTTTCTCGGTGAAGTATAATTTAAAAGTGATATTTTTCTGTTGAAATATTGCGCATAATAATGAGCATTGAAAAAACATGTCTTCAAACGTATATAGAGAAGTTTCTTTTGAAGTACGCCCTTTTATTCTACAGAGTTTAATGATAGGTACACATAACTCATGTCTGGTTGGAAAATAATAGGTATGCGTGCATATTCCATGGTTTTTCTTAACAAGTGATGTGAAGATGTGATGGTCTCTTGTCGCGTCTGGAGTTTTTTAACTATTCAATTCAAGAATATATAATGTACGTTACTTGTAACAACTTGCATGGAAATAAGTGTGACGAGCGTTCAAACTTTAGAGCAGTTTATAATCGGTGAGTAGAAAATGAAAGCAGGGTTTATGTCTAGATAATCGTGCAGAAGCATTTGTACATTAGACTATTTTAGTTTTTGTGGGAGGTGCACGGTGAACACATGCACAAGATTGTTGCAATTTTGTACGGTTCATCTTTACACTTTAACTCGGTGGTGATACAGTTCATACTGAAATATAGTGCATGAAAATATTACGTAAAATATTGTCACATCTGCACTCTGCACGTTATGAAAATAAACATTAACAGATATTCCTTATGATGCGAGAGGTCGCATGAACTATAATTTGCGGGTGAATATATGAAGCAAACGGCGACTGACACAACGGAACGAATTAGGAATGAGGGACATTGGTCTAATTTTATATTATTGGGTAAACCAACCATGACTTATGAGTGAGCATATCCGGATTTTTTCCTTTCGTGGGCATTTACATAACTCACCATGAGATCATTACAGTTCATGAACAACGCCTGTGACCAAATTGTCAGTGAAAATGAGCTGGAAAAATTTTCCAAGGGGGATTCGGATTTTGAGTCGATAGGGTATTAGCTAAAGGTTGTATTACGGATGGATGAAGTGAGCCAGTGGCTCGGCACGAGCCATGTGTCATGTCTTGTCACGTGTCTCGCTTCAAAGCAAACCCTTCCCCTTCTTTCCGTCTCCCCTTTTTCTTCCTTGTTGTCTTTTTTGTGCATTTTCTTTCAAAGCGTACTTGAAAACTCACGTATCGTCATCTTCATGTGTCGGCAATTCTAAATCTGGACGAAAATAAAATGGAACAGATGCCTTTTCGTGAGGTCTGTTTAAGTATGGCTTATGCACTCATTCAAGATGGTTTATGTGAGCTTAAGAATGAAGGAAGTAGTGTTTTTGCTCATATACTTTTCATTTTCTGTTGTACACCGTTAGTAGGGATGATGATTGCTTTTTTCAATCACTAATTAATACAAAACCCGTAAGAATTAGTAATGTGGCTCCGTGGCTGTTTACAACCTCGAATCTTCAAATATACACAGCGTTGCTAAAAACCTTGAAATAGCTTAAAAAGTATTTTATAATCAAAAGATTTGTTATGTAGCAATTCAAAATTTAAAGATGTTCCAGTAAACACAGCCTAGGGCAAGGCCCTAAGGTCAACGATGATTCAATTCAACGTATTCACAGTATTTCTTACAAAAGTTAATTTACCACCCCAGGGCATAATTAAGCAGTACATAATCAACAAAAGGAACGACACACCAAAGTTCGAAACGATTGCGATGCGTTTACATCATCATAATCTAAATAGTATTACCGTTAGTTAGTAGTTAGTACATAAAATAAACGTAGGTTCCTATTGCCCTACCTTGCAGGAGCAACAGTAAAACTTGCATAAATTTAAAATAAATATTCAGGAACTTTTCCGAATGTAAATACAATTTTAAACCTTGAACCTTTGTCTTGATGTTTTACTTAACTATCGTACATAAAATTTTTCACTGTCCTCCTTAAGTCAAATTATAGCCTTAAGAGTAAGTCATATCTCGTTGACAAATATACTATCATGCGTTCCGATAATAAGATCCCGCTGTTAATTAACGAATGTCTATTTTTATACCTTGAGCATTTCCTGTATTCATAATCAAGGGTTATCTTCGACGTTATGCCACTTGGAAAAGCATCTCCTGCTTTTATCAGTCAACAGTAAAAGTAAAATGTTCCATTTTTGGCTTTTCCTTCCCCTATCTCATTCTCTCTTTCAGCTTTTCATTTTATGAGCACTGAGCACACCATGTTGTTCTAATGGAGTGTGCCACAACCGCGACGTATGCGACGTGCTACAGTGGTTGTTTCTCATTTGCCGGTGGAAGTAAAGAAAAGAGTGAAGGGTTCGAAAATGTTCGAGAGGAAGAAGGATGCATTTTTTTCTCATGTAGTAGCATAAATACCTACGAGCTATATAAACGATATACCTTAACACATCAGGATCATCCTCCATAAACAAAAATTTCTCGGGTGTTTCTTCATCACCAGCTGCAGCAGATGGCTTCAAAGTTTGAAGTTTTCTTATACCTATGTATGGAGGGAAGAGGAGGGTGAGATTGAACAACCATTCATTCTCCGAAGGCAGTCATTCATTCATATTTCAATACAACTAATACCGTTAAGATATGCGGGTATCAATTTTCATTATGCCTTTCATTATCATTCAAATTTTCTCATAGTGACATATCGGAGAGCAATGATCTACTGATTTCTCCTGCGCCGGAAAACATGACTCAAAAAACTGCAACTGGCTTTGTTCTTACAGCATCCTTTATTCCCATCTTGGATTTTTGAAGATGACACATTCCTCTACGTTGCTCATAATGACAATGAACAAACCAAGTGTCTCCCCTTTTTTCTCCCTTACTCTGTCTACGGAAGTGAATTTTAAGTGGCATTATGGCATTTTGTGTACTTAGGTACACACCCGGCTGTTTTGTCGTACTGGCATGTTTAACCAATCCAAGTGTCGCGAAGTTGCTCACTTCTTTTATGAGATAAAGGTACATTTTTAGAACTCATCAATAGTCGCATCTTCTGCCCTTTTAAATGACCCTTTGAGACATATGGCAAAGTTATGTTGTACATACATGTGTACACCTTTCGAGCTTTGATTCACGCATGCTTGAATGCCAAAAATTGACATGAAAGCTCGAAAGAGAAAAGGACAGTTGTTTTGTTGAAACAGAGGCGCATATCGCAAAGACAAAAATAAGACAATACATGGAAATGATAATGAGTTACAGTGAAAGGGTAAACGATACACACGAGGGTTTGTTTGTTCCAAAGAACATTTTTATTTTCCCTTAGTTTACGACCATCTCTTTTTATTTCATTGGGTGGAACGCGGCAAACTCTACAAAGGAGTCAGAAACCAACGATCTCTCTCAAGGCCAGCACAAGTAAGAAGCATTTGAATTGGGTAGAACCACCTACGAAAATTCAATTACACTCTGACGACAAGCTTTGCGCTTTTGGAGTCAGAATCAAACCTAAAATCCTACAGGTTTCATTGATCATTCCATCCCACCTACCGGCTACCCCACCATCGTAAATTGTTTTCATTGGGAAGGCTTGTTGATTCAAAATCCGGTTCTCTGTATACTTTTCTAAACCTTTTTATAAACTGACGAGGAGATGATGGGATGTCTCAATGTATATAAGAAACATGGGAAACCCTCATCCCATAATGCTTTCCAAACATCACATCCGTTTAACCCGTTCCAGATGAATGAAAAAGGTCGTGTAAATTCACAGCAGTGTTTTAAGTAAATTTTTCTCTCAAATGGATTCAACACCATAGAAAGAGAAAGAACGTGTGTGTTTCTGTGTTTGTATCTGTCATTGTAAACATATATGAGGAATACAAATGCATATATACATAAAAGCTTATTCATGACAAACTATATTATATTCTTTGATGCAGTTTCCGGTTTCATTGTGAATGTTTCCGAAAAACGTTTTCCTTCAATCAGTATATACATATACTCCTCTGAAGATCTAAGATGTGGGTAGGGACTAGGGACAGGGAGTCATGAGCACACGCACACACGTTGAAACCCGAAATCCATTTTCTGTAAGAAGAACATTTCCATGTATATTTTTCTTTGAATGGGCTTTTTGTACACAAGAAGCAAAAAGCCTTTTGTGCACTGATTTTCCCCTTCTTGTCGTCTGCTCCAAAAACGCTTTATCTGTCAATACACACACTACACACACATGTAGAATAAGACAGAGAGAGAGAAGGATTTTCCAAAAAGCATATTCATCTTGATGACTAACCTACAAAAGAGAACTTGTTAGCGACCCTTTTCTTCCCAGATTCCATTTTAAAATGATGAGAGGAAAATATTGAGAAGAAAGAACACCGAGGAAACTAAGGAGCAAGCTGAAACACCACCGTGCCACCGAGAAGACCACATGTACTTAATTTACATACTCAACCAACCAAATGTACATTCGTGGAAGGTTGTGTATGGATGAATCTTTTCTCGGTGCGGTGGTGGGTTATGGATGAATGCTTCCAGTTACGAAGAAATGTGAATATATACATCCTCATATATCCTCAAGAATGGTAAAGTATGCTCTTAGGAAATAAGGAAAATAATATTATATATGACGATGATAAGCAATGATAACATTCTCCCCTGTATTGAGTTAGTCAAGCTAGTGCGAAGAATGCATCTGCTACTTCTTACAAGCTTCCTTCCTTTCATTTCACTCAAAAGTCAACAGGCATTTAACAAGTTGGAGCTCGGAGAGACAAAAAGGATGGAGGAAAAAGCTATTTTCGGAGATATTTGGATGCACACTCTAAACTAATGCAACAAGCTGCTCAAGTAGTTGGAGTTGTTTTTCAATCCTGTAAAGATAACTTCTCCTACCTGCATGAGCATTCGTGATGTTCTTAAATTTATTATGAAAATTCGTGAGAGGATTGATTAGAACGTCACAAGTGTACAAATAAGAGACCCTTATCACAGCTTCATTTTCTTCAAATAGTCTTCTTTGAATTATTCGATCCCTCATCAAGTACATCTGTGTCTTGGGGTTGTATATGATTGTTCCTTGAGAGAGTTGTGATACTGCATCTGCACAACACACCACACACATGAGTCCATTCATTCTCTTGCATGTGCACTGCATCAACTAAACTCATATTGTGAGCAATGTACGGTGTTGAGCTCCAAATGGTCAAAATTCTAAACCTCTCGGTTTGAATGTCACTTTCCTGGGTTTCCTATGAGAAGCGTTTTTAAACCTCTCCAGAGGATAGTAAAATGTATAAGACAGAAGAGTGTATTAAGATATATGGATATATTTTACGTTATATGATCGTAACCACCAGAGGGTACGTCTCAGATGGGGGGATATCTCAAGTGTGGATGCATCTCATATTCTAGTTCCCATAATGATAATGATTGCTGCAGTGTAGTCCTTCGTTGTTTCACCTCTCCTAGCGTCTTAAATTGAATCTGCTTCTCGAACAGATTCGGTAGTCGGTCGTTGACGACGAGCCAGGAAAGATTATAGGAGAGAAACGTTTCCTCCGAAAATCACTAGTCACGTCAAGTCATACCACCGTGTAGGGTTTTGCCTCTCTACATTTTTTTTCAGTCAGTCGGTGGCTGCTTCTAAGTTAACACTAACGTCGCCACCACTTTCCACAGATATATTAAAGTGGGTTAGAAAAAATATAAATTTAAATTTTTCAGCACGCCTAAATAAACTGTAATTAGGGAGCACACCAGCCAAAAATATTTTTGCTCGTTGGGTATAATTACATATAAAAATCTCATCATCATTATTTTACCACAATGGATAAACCACTTTCGAGCAGAGTCGTTGTGAGGATCGTGACGCGTGGTGGTATCAAGCAAAACAGTGGTGGCGAGTGAGAATATCTGAGAGAGAAGAGCATGCTCAGCTCTACAACCGCATGCTTCATGTTTAACCTTTGAAAGGTTCGGAATGATGATTAGAAAAGAGAAGGAACAGAATGACGCTGCTGCTGCAACAACAGTTGGCTTTTTGGCGAGCCTTCATCATCCTAAGAGCAGGAGTGTGTGTGCTCCTATATATGTATCCGGTTGACGTCGGTGGTAACCTATCTACACTGTTCGCTGCCAAAGTCTAAGTTTAACTTTTCTCTTTCCGATATCTGTATATCCAAATATTATAAGAACATTTTACAAATATTAAGTTAGTTTATCGAAGAGCCAAGAAAACACTAGTTTGGGAACTGACTGAGAGGCAGGGACATAGTGTCCGTAATATAATAGTGCAGAGATAAAACGACCATCTGTAACCCTCATTATCATGGTGAAGGGAGATGTGTGCAAAAGAAAGAAAAAGAAGTAGCAAGTGTTCTTGAGATGGAACATTACTTGTGTTACCTTTAGTCGAAATTAAACTTGTTTGAAAAACAGTTGCCAGCTCTTCTCAAACTAGACTTGTACCAAAATTACCACTTGAAGAGTAAAAACATGCGTTTTCATACAGTGGCAGTCAAATTTTAGCAATTTTTAAGAAGCTGAACGCCGACAGAATATTAAGTTTATTTGGCAAATCACGGAATAGATAGTAAATGTGGTAAGCATATTGGATACGTAAGTGAAAGTAATCACAGCTGAGTGTATTGAATCGTAGGGCTATCATGCCGAAATCATTCCTAATCACACATAAACGCTACGAGCTGGAAGATGAAGAGGTACTTCAGGACCTCAGCCAACCACGTGACAGTGGGAGCAGTAGTACATCCGGTTTTTCCGAGGAGGACTCTTGTCCAGAAGGGTACCCTAGTTGCACCAGGAGTTCGTTAAAGGCCAGGGGAACCTTCGTAAACGGAAATAGTGTTTCATCTCGGCAAAATGGGAAGAAGCTTAGTGGAAGTTCGTTGATAGTAACTCCGAAAAAGCGTCGTCTCCCCCAGCCCCCTACACTGACCTTATCTCATTCTTGGAAAGAACTGAACAACAATGGTTATATCGGTAACAAAGCGCCACAAATTCACATAAAGGAAGAGCCATCCTCTCTCAATGCAAGTTTCAAAAGTCTGATTGTCTCTGCCACCTCAACCACCTCGCCGTCTTCAATAGTATCTTCCAGTTTCGTAGAGAAGAACACAAGCCTAGCATATCCGAACCATGGTAGGGGTAACGTTATACAGTTTTATCCTTCATCTCCCGAGCAAGTGATTCATGCCCCACAACAACATCCTTCATCTTCCTCGTCATACCAAATTAAGCTAATCAGCCCACCTCCAGGTGGCACCCTGACCCACCCAGGTTTCACGAATAATTACAAAAGGGACCAATATCATCACCGCCAACAAATCAAAACGGAAACGATGACACCTTCCCCTCTTCAAGTCATCATTGCAGCTGCAGACCATCAGCGACAAGACGGAGTGGAAGACGACCAAGAGGAGATGTTTATCGAAGGCAGTCGGAGTGAGCAGAGCCAACAATATCAACTTGAGGAGCCAACAAATCAGCTAATTCATCATCAAGAGCAACCAGTGAATCTGTCCGTCAAAAAAGTTGACCTTTTCAATCTGACACAGTTGGCTGAGGTAAGAGGATAGGAAAAAAACATAATTTTTACATTCTGACTATACAAGAGTCACTTGACTGATTTCTTTTCCACGTTATTCTCGAACTCTCACTAAATGCTATACCTATACACTTCTATGAGATTTTTCCACCATATCATATGCACTTGAAGACTGACTAGATTATCATCTTCACTGTATTTTTCTCAAGAACAGTGACAAAACTCTTCTTGTCTTAAAATTCCACTAAACATATTGCATTATTACATTATATCCCATTTTACAGCATGGCTACCTCAATACCCCAAACAATTTTTATATACTTTTTCTGTCATCATCATCATCGTCATCATCATCTTCCGCCTGTGACAAAATGACAAGTGGTAGATGATATAAGTTTTGAGATATTGCCAATCTAATAAACACCCCATATTACAAAATGTTTTTTCCTAAAGAAATAAATGATAGGGTATACTTCTTAAAATATGTTTAAAGCCTCTTTACTATGATAGGCATGTCACACGGAACATTCATAAGGAAAAGTTTATTTGAATATGAACTATGAGCCCACGAGTCGATAGTCTTTGTTCATTTTTCTTTCTTCGTTCCTTCCTGTGGCCTTCTTTCCATGTGCCACTTGCAATTTTCCTTGGTAAAAGGTTGATAAATAGAGTTTATTTTTTTATGACGGCACAACTTTTTATCAATTTAAAAGTTGTTACATAAAGCTACACGGAAAGAACGGGTGTGCATGTCTGTCTGTGAGTACAATTCGGTTTTCAAAAAAAGCCGAAGCGGATATCAGACAAATGAATATGTATGTATTATATTATTTTGGAATATGAAAATAGAAAACAAGTCAAATCCCTTTTTCTCAGTTGATGTTTCATCTTTGGATGTTTTTTCTATTTCCCGTCCTTCATTCCTGGTCGTGATGAAAGCTTGAATTTCTCATGAGTGGAGCCATATGTACGGTTGTAATTGAATCTGTGTAATCTTTCATAAGATCGTTAATAAGCATGGATGATGGAAAAAGCTGGGAGCAAGTGTGTGCGCCTTTTCTTTTCGCATTTCATTTCAGGGAAAAAATCTTTTTGGCATTTTGTCATCAATCTTTCAGCATAATATAATCTGTATGTTTCCCTGTGTATTTGGGGAAAATAAATTTTTGAGCACCGACAGACACTTATATATACCTCATACAGCAAGTAGCTAGCCAGTAATAAATCTAATGCATTTTTCTTGCAACTTGTATTTTTTCATGTATGTAGGTTAGCATCGCAGCTGCAAAACGAGAAATGAGTCTTCGCTCAAGCAACGTCAGCAATACAACTAGTAGTAGTCTATCATCGTCCACAGTTTCCCGAGCAAACAGCCCTATTTCTTTGAACAATTCCTCAAAACCAAATCCAACTAATCAGACCCGAAATGAGAAACAAGGGGGACATAATAATGAGAACTTGTTAGTGAGAGGAAAGAGCTCGCCAAAAAGTGGCGAAATGGGGATTTCTGAGAAGACCACCAACCACCACTTCATCGCCAGCGGTAAGAAGAAGACTGATAGTTCGAAAATGAATGAGAACTCTGATCAAGCAATAACTGGGATTAAAGAGGGGGAGAAAATGGTCCCAACTTCAACAACAAATTCCTCTTGTGGAAATTCCACATCGCCCTCTTCGTCGTCAGCTTCAGCTAGACATAGATGTGTGGAATGTGGAAAGGGATTTTCCACCTTGAGTAATCTTGCTCGTCATCGTCAAACTCATAGATCTTTATCGGATGCCTCGGCTGTCAAGAAATGTCCGCATTGTGACAAAGTTTACGTGTCCATGCCTGCCTTCTCGATGCATTTGAGAACGCACAATCAGGTTAGATTTATAAAAAAAAGTAAAATCTGCGATGCATTTGCATAACTTTTCATTGGGTCAAATATTACATGATTTTGTTTTAGGGCTGCAAGTGTCCATATTGTGGCAAAGGATTTTCGCGACCATGGCTGCTCCAAGGACATATTAGAACACATACAGGTAGGCACCTATATTATGTAGTTTAAAAGCGTTTTATGATAAATCTGCTAACCTTGCAGACTATGCTAACGTGCAAATGAAAGATATTAATATTTTTCACATTTGTCACCCACCTCTTGTAGGAGAAAAGCCTTTCAAATGTGGAATTTGCAACAAGGCCTTCGCTGACAAGTCCAACCTGCGAGCGCACACCCAAACGCATTCAACAGAAAAGCCATTCGTTTGCTCGCGTTGTGGCAAGCCGTTCGCGTTGAAATCCTACCTTTGCAAACATATCGAGTCATCTTGTATGAAAAGCAACAGGCCATCTGGTCCATCTCCTGCCACTGTTATCAACGGTAGTAGCGTCACCAATAGCACTACTTCAGCTATAAATAACTCATCATCCTCATCTTCTCCCGTTTCTTCAACAGGAGGAACGTCCCCAATGTAAGGCCATCTGGTCCATCTCCTGCCACTGTTATCAACGGTAGTAGCGTCACCAATAGCACTACTTCAGCTATAAATAACTCATCATCCTCATCTTCTCCCGTTTCTTCAACAGGAGGCACGTCCCCAATGTCTACAGCGACTTCTTCTCCTTCATCTTCTCCGACAAATCGTGACATCCCAAGTGCGACAACAACTGTCATTGCTGCTGGTATAATGGGCAAAACCCTCGTCACAAAAACAACTACGGACTCGGCTTCCGCTCCGCTTTCCAGTCGTAATAATAACACTAACAATTTTAGGAAAGTTTTGGCTTCCAAAGGAGGAGGATGCTCGTCCAGCGGAATGTCTAAAAACAATGCCCACGGCAGAACTGTTGCAGCTTCTGGATTCTTTTTGTCTCCGAATAATGGAGGAAATGGTAGTGGTAGCAATAATGGAAAGAATAATGCCAGTAGTAAATCAGCGTGTTATCGGGGTAGTAATCCTGTAAATGGGTCGAAAATAAGGAAAACGGAATTACTTAAGCCATCTGCGTAGAAGAGGAGTAAGGNCCTAAACATATGCATACAGACACAAAAGCAAATTGATAGACTGGTTTACTTCACAAAATGTTGCCAATTTTAAAAACCGGTGCTTTCTCTTAATTGTACTTAGGATTTTATCGATTTCACTTTTCTGCAAATAGCAGGTATGGATATGAAATTATTACTTAAAAAAGTGTGCCTTTTAAGTGTGCCTTAATATTAAAGGGTACATTTCTGACTGTAGTTCAGTTCCAAGTAGTATTCACATAGTCATGAAAATTCTTGATTTTAGTAACACCAGTATAGATAGAATTTTAAAGTTAGGATTAGGAAATGGTCTAGTTTTTATAAAGCATTGCTTCCTCCGGCAGTGTAAAAATGCAGCAGGGTAGAAAATGTTAGTTTGCAGTATTATCTGTAGTATGCGAATTGAGTAGAAGGTTCATAAATGTTCATAATTTATAGTTTAGTAACGTGTAAATTAGAAACATGTTTTGCGAGTGTTTCATAGTCACATTTATAAATATTAAAAGTGCCAAATATGATTTTACCAAAGCCAGAAGATGTCAATTTTACCTGCATAGTCATTATTTTAGTAGAGCGAAGAAGTAGTAGATAATTCCGCCTTCGTTTGAAAAGTTGAACTTACGGCGTGTCACTACTTCTGTAGATAGATTTGAGTTTATAGGTTATAACTACTAAAAACTCTTAATCACAAGGAAAAGTGCAACTACATTTAAACATTACATTGGTGTGAGCATCAATGCCAAATTGAAAATATTTTGTTACATGTGTACTACACAATTTTGAGATGAAAGAAAATATGTATATATTTAATGCATGTAGTTTTTAAAGAAATATGTAATTCAAAATAGCAATTTTCTACGAAAACTCTGGGTGTAAATGCGTTGTACATATTAATAATAATATTTGCTTAGCCAAATTAATGTAGTTATCAATACACAGCAATAAGTAATACATAAGGTTAAGGTTCTCAATTAAGTCCCATTTATTTGGCTTGATTTCGCGGAGGTGCAATCTAATATGTACATTTGTTACAAAATCACTTACAAAGGTAATATTTAACTAAGCTAAAGCTAGTACAACTATCTTTTTAGGCATGCTGATTTCTCAGTATATTTATACAGATAGGTTAGTTAGTTTTAGTTTTTATGGGAAACAGGAGATTGTTGTAGCGTAGCTGTATTCTTATTACTTGTTCGCTGTTATTCATTCAGGATGTGTTACCAAAACGTTGCGTAAGAATAACTTTACATGTATTATATATGCTACTTTTCAAGATATCTTGTCAAAATTTGTGTTTTCTGAAAACTTTCGAAACAAAATTGATGTTTAAAAAATGAAAATCTTGATAACACCATTAAGGCAATTACTTATGTAGTATTGGGTGCTGTTTTTTCATCTCTTTTTTTAACTTCTGGTACATCCTGTCCTGTTTTCATTAACAGCGTTTGACTATAAGTTCAGTCACTTTAAGCTAACATGTGTGCAGGTATTTATAAACGACCCGAGTCAAAAACCATTTTGAGCCATGACATACGTTGTTCGGTGAACTTGAAATTCGGAAACTATAAGCTAGACTTTTAAGAAACTGCAAACAAACAAGATTACGGAGGCGGGCAGTATACATAATCGATGTAATTACAATTCAAAAGGCCTTACATTATACTCTTGTAAAACTCTTTAAATACAACTGGATTTAATAAAGGAAATCTCTAGATAATTTAAAATGCTTGAATACAGAATACCTACTTTAATAAGCGAATTCGGATAAAACTCATATAAGAGATACATAGATGCAATGTGATGGTACATTCACACACTAAAAACAGTTCAACCTTTCCACAAGCACCATTTTAGAATACGATGATTAACTTCTGAGCAAAATCTTTCCAATTGAAGTACCGTGTGTAAACCACCAAATTCACTTCTCGACACTAAACTAGAATTCATTTTTTGAAAAATAGCGATTTTCATTTCATTCATGTCAGTCATCTCGGTAGGATCGATCGGTAGGATTTTTGGAAGGTTTATTTCATAAGGTAAACAACTTAACAGTGATCATTACAACAGGCAGGATATTGTTTTTTAACATTGCAAAGCTTAACAAAACAATAAAATGATATGAACATTTACGTAACAATTTCAAATTCACCAGCTTTTAGATCATTTAACTTTTTTATGTGTATACACTTTTTCTAATTCTTTCTTCATAAACTCTGGCAATGGCTCAGGTAAAGTGTTCACTCTTGGGGACATCGTTTCCTTAAACTTTACTAGCAGTCTTTGAACCGTTTCGTTCTCCGGATCGACTTTCAACGCTCTCCTAATACTTCTCAACATTAACAATGGCTTATCTTTCCTACTGTATATTTCATAAGCTAAAATGTGAGTCTGAATATTATCTGCAGCTAGAGATAGGAGTGGTTCTAGAAATTTCATTGCTTGCTGGAGTGGCTCGGCTGTGGCAGCTAGTCTATCCGGCATTAGATCCTCAGAATTATCTTGCTGATGTGACTCACCATCCTCATTAGACTGTTTTGACTTTTGGTGTAAACCCTTCTTTTCCGCTGCAGCTGCTGCCGCTTGTTGCTCCACCTCGGCTCTTTTCTTCGCCTTGCGTTCCTTATTTTTCAACTTTTTCAGCTCAGAGGGTGATAAGTTTTCTTGATTATGTTGCTCGTCCAAAGATTGATTTTTGAGAGGATTATCATGTATATAAATGTACACGTCTATTGCAACCTTAGCTGCTCTAAAGTAGAAGGGGTGAGAGTAAAGAATGTCCTCAAGCCTCAGTAGATTGATGTACGATCGCAGGGTCATTTTTCGTAAGCAGTATGAGTGAAAGTCGTATTGATCTTCTATTATTTCATGGAAGTGCTACAAAACAGAGGAAATACAATTTTTTAATTCATCTTGTAAACCTAACTGATTTTTCTCATTATTTCTAGAATTTATTTAGTCAGTTAGAAACTCTCATTCAGCTTATTGAGTTCAGAAGGATCTATTGGATATACGTATAGTGACATCATCCTAAACGTTGGCATCGCTTATTAAATTACTATGTAATCAAAAATATTGTTTTACCCGATCTATTTCCAGGCACTTTTTCAAGGCTTCTCCCCACATCCCCGAACGCTGATACGATTTTGCACATTCCGTCTGAAACCACATGCACTGCATTTCATTTAAGTTCTCCATTGGACTTGTTCCTTCCCTAGTGAATTTTCCAAGAATTTCTGTAGCCTCACTGATTTTATCTGCACGAAGCATATATTTGGCACATTTCGAATTTAGATATCTATCTGCAGTATCCATCTCTCGGGCATCATTCATATGCTCGATTGCAGCAAGAAAGTCCCCAGAATGCTTACATATTTTGGCTTTACAAGTAAACAACTCTATCAACGTTGGAGTGTGCTCGATCGCTTTGTCTACGAAGTGAAGTGCAGTCTTGGTATTACCGGTGTGGTCATAGTGTTTTGCCAAATAATAGTACGCCCATAAGAGACCACTCGCTGCAGCCATGTCTTCATCGTCCAGAGAATATTTTGAATGTTTTTCCAACTGAGTAACAAATTCTTCGACTAGATTTTGAATTATGCTCACTTTTGACGGATTCTGGTAAAGAGGTCTCAAGTCTGTAAATAGAGTAGGGGCACCTTTCTCCAAAGCAGCTATCACATACGGTCGTAGCAACTCAGTAAACTGCCGACCTTCCGTAAAATTCAAAGGAAGTCTTTTAGGCAACGCGGCTCTGGGATACTGTGCTACGAGTTCTTTAAAAAGTTTTAGCTTTTCTTCAGGTTCGTCTTCGATCCTCAAGGACCTTTGGAGCCCTTCATAATACGCTCTATTTTCTTGATTACTTTGTATCAGTTTCCGGTATATCGTTTCAGCTTGGACATACTCCTCTAGAAAAATATGATATCTAGCTATTGTTTCATTGAAAGCTATACGGTCTATTATTTCTTTGTTATGATCGAGTAAATGCTTCTTTGCTCCGAGAATATCACTGCTTTCTTCGAGGATCATGTTTTGGTATAAAAGTAGTTCACTCCTTTCATATTCGAATGTTGCGTCTTTCCGACCTTGTTGTTGTTGAATCTGTTGATTGTCTTGATTCATGGTAAGCGTCTTCACTGTCACCGGTTTTGGTGTCATTGTTATTGCTTAAGTTGCAAGTGAATTTATCCTGGTGCTACTCCCAAATTGAGCCAACTTCCTAGAAAAATGTGAAAAAAACCATTAATGTCTGTTTTATGTCCATTCTCATTTTATTTTAGGTTCAGTAGCAATTCTCCTTACAAAATTATTAAGACAACGATGGAAAACCCGAAATTACGACAAAACGAAGCAAGAACAACCAAATAGAATAGGAACTAATAAAAGCCTGGGTTCGAAAATAAATCCCATCATTAGTCGTCAGTCGTACCCGTAGTAGGAAATGTTTTTGTTCGTTATTAACATAAAGCCAAAACGAAATCATAAAGTTAAAAAGGAAAGCCATAATTTATGATCTTATTTCACAACGGGTCCAACAAGCTGTATTGAAAGATTCGAAAAAGTAACTCACTCTGGTTTAATTTCAACAAAATTCGAATGGTGACTCCTTTACTGACTGATAACGACAAAAAAGTTGAAAATAACCAATATTCACTCGTTGTCATCTGTGTTCTTCGTCCCTTCCTCCTGTGAGCTTCTCCACTTTCAAATGCCAGATGCTGGACATTTGAATCTGTAACAATGAAATGCAAACAAAATATTAATTTTCAAATCATTTATTATATTCACTCTGTTATCTGTCTATTCTATGATCCACTCCCAATCACAAATAAATACAACCACAAGCATACAATTCAAGTCAGCTCAATTAAATTCTGAAAGTCATTTTACCTTACAAACAATGAAAACAATCTTACTCATCCAACAAAATACAAATAACAATCTCAACCCCAGAATATTTAAAATACAGATGACTCCAGCCCTACACGATCCGCAACTACACAACCCAATTTTAATTACCAAACCAAACAATTTATTATGAAGTTTACCTGAAAAAGAAATCTTATTGTCACACCGGTTCAGTTTTGAATTAAGTTGGCTCTTAGGCTAGAGAACCATGCCATAATGTTGAATGTATTGTCTTTATGAGATATGAACAAAAATTCTCGTTGTGAAATGAACGTGTACACCACACATCGTTTTTTGTTAAATACTACAGTATAAGTAGTAAATTTTAGGCATCGATCCAAATAGCCACTACAGCATTCATCGTCCAATTCGTCAACAGTACAGTACTCGTGCCATGGTGTTCCCTATTGCTAGAGCGGTGAGCAGCATGCAGACATCCTTTCCAAATGCGATTGCTTTGTATTTGCAATACAAGAGAACCATGCTACTATTTGCTATGCATAAAAGAAAGGATAAAATGCCATGCAATGTGACTGGAAAGATAAATTTTTACGGAAGGCGGTTGGGGCACTGTGATCCAACTGGATGCTATGAAAATGAATGGTAATGTTTGGATAGCTTAGTTTGCATACTATATTGCATACATAGTGTGTTGTTTGTGAGTGATATTCAACGGTTTTGGTTACATTTTGATAATGATGAAAAGATAATGGGTATACTTTTAACATGATATTGCATAATATGATGAGGAAATCAAGTATTAATCATATTTACAAGTGGTTAAGTATTGTTAAGTTTAATATAGACAGTTTTAAGTATCCCTTGGCACTGTGCTGTGCAAATTGATTATTGCAGGCACATCCGACCGATGATAAGGAATGTTTGCAGGGTTGCACAATTGCACACCAAAAATGTATATTTTATGCATGATATCAACATTATTCTGTCGCTTCTGTGAGTCCAGGAAGCAAACTGTTTGATAGAAAATTAAAGTTAGCAGTTGACACTATATGCAAACATGGCACAAATGAATTTCATACGGTTTGAAGTATGCGCACCAAAGCACTGCTGTGTATAAAACATATAATATATTGAACATTGTAAACCTAATTACAAATTACAATACAATATTATTCATTTAAGTTGAACTTGAACAATGCCAAAGTGGATGCATAAATGTCTGTATTCCATTCCACGAAGTTCAAGATTGACACTAAAATGAATGGACTTATGCAGATGCGCTAAGCACGCATGGAGCACAAAGATAATACCAATCTGCCGAGCCGATAAAATATACATTATGAATACGAACAAATAATACTGTAATTGACAGGGTATATTGAAACCCTATAATTTATATACATTTTCTCTGCGAAAAATTTCCACAACAAAGGTCTAAGAAATCACATGCAAAGTCTGGAACGTATGAGTGGCTTGCAATTCTTAAAACATGCAAGCACACCTACTTTAATTTCTTAAGTAAGAAAAGCGTCTTATTACACCATTGTACCAAGTCACACGCTGCTTGTGCATGACAGTTAAATACACTGTTTCGGATAATATTATGTATTTGATTTCGCTTTCTCTATGGTATATTTTGCATGCAGTACGTTCCTTGGCATGGAGGAAGAATGTTAAAAATTACCAACCAGTCATTTAAGTATTCTTTCTATCATGTCTTTTCCCAGTGCCTTTGTGTGTGCCGGTGTATGACATTACAGCTCAGTATCGTTGGATCGGACGATGGATCCATAACCAGCGCAAGGTTTTACTCTCAAACAATTGCACTCCATTCCAACCTCCAACTCGGTGTTACCCGTCTTTTTGGCCTTGAAATCCCATATGTTGAGCACAACTGCCGGGAACACGGGTTTATTAGTTGAAATAAAATGACTTAGGATTGAAATACTTTTAAGATTTTTTTTCTTTCCTTTTTTTTCATTATTACACTAATGGTAACTCAGAATACTTTTTTTGTATAAATTAAACAACATTTTATAAAAAAATACTACCGTAATTTCCGATTTTCCTTTTTAAGCGTAAATATCCCAATTCGAAGATGGACCCTGAAAAACCCACTTTAAAAGAAGACGAAACCACACAATTTATCTTTCCCTCGGAACAATCAATAGTTCCCTTAAGATTGTCTGACGCAGGTGACTACGACAATGAAAATCCTGACCAGTACAATACAAGTGCAGAGAAAATTTCAAAGTCTGAAAATGAAATTGTTAAGGATAAAAAGAATTCTGTGGAAAATGAAAAGACTGTGAGGACAGGGTGGAGACGCTATATCGGAATAATTTTAGCAATATCTTCAAGCATGGTGTTCGCACTCGCTGTCCTTATCGTAAAATCCCTGCCTCAGTATCACCCATTCAGTCTAACATTCTGGAGATTCCAAGGCGTTCTTCTGCCATCCATTCCAATCGCTTTCTACCACAGGGTCATCAAGAAGCAACCTATTTTTGATCTGATTTGTCCGTTGTCGAAGAAGGGTAGCGTAAAAATGATCATGTTCCTTTGGGTAAGAGAATATTTATAATTGAAGTCGTTTTATCTACTTCGGTTTCGATATTTTCATGAAAATTATCAGTAAAAATACTTGTTCTCTAGCTTCGTGGAGTGGTCGGGGCCACTGCAGTTGTGCTTCAGTTTTATTCATTGCAGTTCATCAGTCTTGCTGACTCCTCTGTGATAGCTTTCAGCACGGTATGAATCCACGCGTAACTAACTGGCGTATCCGTATTATGTTTACCACAAATAATCAATTTAACTCTTTTGAATTAGCCCGTCTTTGTGTCATTGGCGTCTCATGTTCTTCTCGGGGAAAAGTCAGGACTTATACCGGTGCTATGTGGTCTCGTGACGTTAATGGGGGTGTTGGTGATTACAAGACCACCGATGCTGACAGGAGGGGAAGACTTTGATAAAGATACATTGGTGAGCAGATTACCTTTAGTTATCCTTGTATAGTTGTATAACACATACAAGTTACAATTACAAATTTCTACTCCATTCAGATTGGAGCTGGGCTTGCCCTAGGATGCATGGTTTTCGCTGCAGCCACTTTTATGATTCTTCGCTATCTTAGACAGTTCCATTTTTCCGTTATCACTTTAGTTTTCGGGTTTTGGGGCTCATTTGAAAGTGTCGCTTTGTCGGCTGTCATATCAAAATTTCAACCACCGGAGGGCTTGGAACATTGGATGATGGCGGTAGCACTTGCAGCCCTAACTTTTGTTGGACAAACGTGCATCACATTGGCGTTTAAATATGAAACTGCAGGAACTGTTTCATTATGCAGAACATGTGATGTAAATTTTATAGTTCCATTAATTAATTTCTCTTAAGTCTTGACTAGGTAGCTTTTAAAATGGGCTTTTTGGAATTTATAGGTAATTTTTGCATTCATCTGGCAATTTATCTTTTTAGGGGTGACACCGGATGTGTATAGGTAACCTCGTACTACAATTTTTTTATTAACTGCATATCTTCTCAAGTTCGGTATTATTTAGAATGAATGCTTAAATATAATTTGAAAAATTTCAGTCTGATTGGAGGCATTATAGTGATTGTAGGAGTTTTGATATCCGCCTTTAGAAAATATCTCAGTGAACAGCCACTGGAACATCCATTGCGCAAAACGTGCTGGATATTTTTAAAATAAATCATTACGTACGTATCATGTTTTTATATATATCGTTCGGTCCAGCGACGCAGTATTATTAAGTTTTAAAATGTACTTTCCGTTGTTACACATTTAGTATTAAATTCAATAAGAGTACTATTTTACTATGAATTTTAAATTTTTAACACTGTGGTACCGATACTTATTTAAATCATTTACACAATGTTGCAACTTTAAATGACGAAATCATAAAAGTTTCCGCAAGCCAGGTCTGTCGTGCTCATCTTTAATTCAATCTTGGAGGCAAGCTCTTTCTTACTAATCTTATTTTAATCATCTTTTAGTCTGCTTAGCGAAAGCACAAAATCCCTTTGGAGTTTTGGACTCTTTTGGTGACACACGCAGAACTCGACTATATTCATCAATCATTTTTGCTATATTGTACATCCCTTGTTCTCTCACATCAGCGACAGTCTTCATATGTCCCTATCTGATAGTTTAAACACTTTATGTAATTTCTAAGCTGCTGCTCCCAATCTGTAAGCTTTTGTCAGCATATCTTTTCATGCCATTTTTATGCTCATGCTGAATTCCACGAGCAGCCTTTCCAACAAAATCTTTAAGCGTGTTAATAATTACGCCTGTGGTAGTGTGGTGATATCTTGCCCATCACATCCGTCATACTCTCCATATGTCGACTTTGTCGACTGGAATAATATTTAAGGCGCTATGAAATGTGCATACAAACTCTTCGGAAGCATTCGGTAGGTATCGTCCCGTCATCCCTTACAGAACGAAGTTTCATTTGTGGAAGAAGAGAGAATTGAGAGAAACTAAGCAATCATACAGTTGGGGCATTTCCTCCGACCAAAATCCGAAATTGGCCACATGGCACGGTTCTTTATCTTTATCATATATGAGCTCTGCTATATGTGAATTTGTGCACACACACGCATGATGTCAAGGAATATACCCATTTACACAATATGAATGAAACTGTGAGAAAATAAGTTTACTCTGTACCTCGTCTAGCCAATATGTACCTTTTTCCAATCTAAATGAACAAGTGAACACATGGTCCAAGTCCAAAAAGAGTTTTTGGATGGTGCAACAATCCCAGGGTATTAGCTTATTTCACTTCAGACAAGCCGACACAATTCTTTTCTTAAGCATTCTTTACTCCTACTTAGAAACCGGCTTCATTGCAGCAACATCAGTTCGGTCATTTCTGATTAAAAAGTTGACAAGAAAATTTGCCTCTTGCCAACAATCAAATTCATCTCGAGTTTTTACTCAAAGTAATTTTCTCAGCTAAAAAAATATATCTTCATAACTGGCATGTCCTACTTTCAACTTTTTCACAAAAATCCCAAGGCATAGAAAAAAATAACCATAAAAAGTGCATTATCCAGACATCTCTCTTCTCCGTATCACATTTCAAGTAGTTTATCATCACACTCCACGCGAAACAGTAGCAGAAGACAGAGCAAATAAAAAAGATGCAAATATAGACATTTTCTTATCTCTATCCCCTGAGTAAAATCCTTCATAAAATTACAATAATCTCGTGTTTATCATTCTTTTATGTACATTTAGAGTGCATTGTGAATGCAAAGATTTAAATAAAAAATACTTTCAGCGAAATAATGCAAATCCACAGTGTTCATTTTCTATGTACTGCCAAAAAGTTCGTATTATAAAAATTCCAAGAGACTTGTATGAAAAATTACAAATATGAAATTCCTTATATGTTCATTTGAAGTTTTCCCAGCAGAAGTAAAAGAATTTCCAAGTGAGTCTAAGGAACTCAGTGATTCCTCTTTATCACACAGTTCATCATTGTCTGGTGATAGACAGTCGTTAGATTTATTACCGCTTTTATTCGTAATGACAGTTATTGTGCTTTATCATCTGTGTTCTGGTAATGATTATTCCACCGGGGTAGAGCAATATTATTGGAATTCGTTTAGCTAATCGATTAGTGAATGTGAGAGAGATTATTGTGTTGTGTCATAGTGCAATTTCAGTTTCATTTCTGGATTCTGCTCGGTTCTCATTCTTTCTTAGCAACAAAGAGCACCACCGGCGTTTCCCACGTGCCTCAATTGGAACACTATAGTGTATACAAAGATATGTACGCATATGAAATATGAATGAATATAACTGCACTGCTTAAAATTGTGTAAATCGAGGTGTCACCAGCCGTACTTTTTAACAAAACTTTAAGTATTCACAGCATTTACTTCATCGTTTGTACTAAGCTTGCTTAAGTTCGATGTTTTAGTAAGGTACTTTTTACTAAAATTATAATGTCATTTGACTCAACACTCAAAACTTCACATAAGTACACTTAGACGGTCATAAAACTAATGTCTCCAACAACTGGAATTCTTGTCTAACATCTAACAGAAGAGAGTTTAGAGATTTCGTCGGAGAACTACAACTCAAGTAATGCAACACAGCAAGCATTATTGACGGTTAGAATGCGAAAATGTTCATGTTAGGTTTAGGTCATCTAGATCTGTTTTGTTTGGATCTCCATATCCTTAGTATCTTTTTATAATAACTATATCCATCCAAGCTTAGTATCATTATAAGATTACGACATCCGTATAGTTGTTCAAGAGGGCACAGAGAAACAACATCGACGTAATTTTCGTCTAAAATTCAATTCGCAAAGTATTCAAGTTTTCTCGACTTGAGCGAGGCGTGCATGCATAAATTTTAAATTGAGCGAATCGGAATACGCTCACTCTGTTGACTGCTTCACCGTGCATATAAAAACTTTGCAGCAGTTCATCATCGGCAGTCTGGAGATTATATCTCTGAAATCTGTTTTGCCATTTGTGTGGACCAATATTTCAGACGACAATTTTGACTTTGAAGAGTTTTGCAGCAAAGTGATCTCATATAGTTCTTAAAGTAGCTAATATGCATTGTCAAACCGTTGTTGGAGAATAAAAATTGAATATACCGTCAACCGTGCCTGTGATTTTACTGCACAACAGTATATTTGCAAAAATGACTATGGAAAAGTTAAACGGGAAGGCTCCCTCAATAGGGAGTCCTTCTTCGGGAGGATCGCATCATGACATTAGAATGAAAAAGGAGTTAGGGTTACTTGAAGGAGTTGCCATTATTTTGGGCATTATCATCGGTTCAGGTAATTTTTCCTACTATCACTTGTCGTATTGATAATAAATAGATATTAGCCAATTTTCTCTACACTTCTTTTATTCTATTTATTTCGGTTAGGGATATTTATATCACCAAAAGGAATCGTGGAGGAAGCCAGGTCGGTTGGTCTAACCCTTACAATATGGTGTTTGACCGGTTTGCTGAGCATGATTGGGGCAGTTTGCTATGCCGAATTAGGTAGCTGACTCGTTTAGCATTTTTTTTCGTAAATACAAATCGTACCATTCCAGCTTTGTTTTAACATATTTGTATTTTCAGGGACGACAATACCAAAGTCTGGGGGAGATTATGCATACATTTTGGAAGCATTCGGCCCACTTCCAGCCTTCCTCTTTCTTTGGGATGCTAACGTTGTCTTCGTGTAAGCGTTTTTACTCTGGTCCTATATTTTTCTCAAAATGTATCAATTTGCAGTTAATATTTTTACTTTGCGAATCAACAGACCTACTACAAATGCAATTATGGGACTAACCTTCGCCAACTACGTTGTGCAGCCTTTTTTCCCGTCAGGGTGTCTTCCGGAAACTGGTATCCAACTGATTGCAGCATCTGCAATTATTTTTCTAACATTCTTGAATTGTTACGATGTAAGAATTTGTTAAAATATTGGAAACAATTTAATTGCACATTTAAAAAAAACTAATTTTTATTGTATACGCACAGGTCCGAATTACAACTCGTGTTCAAAATGTATTCCTAATAGCTAAAATAGCTGGCCTTGGGACTGTGATCCTTGCTGGTCTTGTTCATTTGTTGAACGGTAAAAATCAATAATAATTAAAGTTTCCATAAATTGAGTGCATAAAACATGTAAATCGCATTATATTGTTCATTTTTTAGGCAAGACGGAAAATTTCCAAGAACCATTCAAAAACTCCCAAACGGACTTCCGACACATTGCTGTCAGCTTTTACAGTGGGATTTTCTCTTTCGCTGGATGGAACTACGTAAGAATTATTGCATCATGAGAAACTTATTACCTTTACAATTTTAGAACCCAACAATTTGAACGAAAATCGTTCCACGTTTTCTTAGCTGAACTTTATGACGGAGGAGCTTAAGGACCCTTACAGAAATCTCCCTCGTGCAATTTACATTTCTTTACCTATAGCCACGGGGATCTATTTCTTAGCAAATGTCGGTTACATGGCAGTTCTCACTCCGAAGGAAATTCTCGCCTCAGATGCAATCGCCGTTACATTTGGTGACCAGGTTCTTGGGGGTTTGTCATGGATTATGCCCGTTTTTGTAGCTTTGTCAACTTTTGGAGGTTTAAGTGTTCACATTATGACATCATCACGACTTCTTTTTGTTGGAGCCCGTCAAGGTCACTTCCCTCAAATGTTGTCTACCATTAATGCCAGCAGATTGACACCAACCCCAGCTTTGGTATTTCTGGTACGATATTTTTATTCTCCGACAATCCAACCTTTTGAGAAATAGGGATTTTCATAACAATGCCATCTATTCCTGATGTCTTATTGAGCCCTTTTTTATGCAAATTCCTTTGTTCTGAGACGATTTTATGCATAAATTTGCATATAATTAAGGGTAGAGATATTGTGATAAGGCCCCAATTGCTATTTACAAGTCATCAAGTTTATCAAGGTGATAAGTGTCTGCTTTTCATTTTAGTGTTTCCTGAGTTTATTTTACCTTCTCACAACGGATGTCATTACGTTAATTGAGTATTCATCATTTGTCGAGTCCAGCTTCATTTTCATTACAGTTCTCGGCATGGTTTATCTACGTATTAAGAAACCTTATTTGGAGAGACCAATTAAGGTCAGTTCTTGAACTTATTTTTACAGCCATTGTGTTCCTTAGACCAACCCTAAAATATTTTGAATTATGCTTTACTTTTAAAAAACAGGTCAACATCATCATCCCAATCATTTTTCTCTTCATTTGTGGATTCCTCGTTGTGGTTCCTTGCTTCGTTCGCCCGTTAGAACTTGGAGTGGGAGTTCTGATAACATTAACAGGAATTCCATTCTACCTGATATTCATCTGGTGGCATCCCAAGGTTCTCGATAAGTTTACTCCTCGCGTGACAGAAGTTGTTCAGAAGACGTTTCTCTCCCTTAAAGAAGACTAATTAAAGTAAACGTTACTTTACCTTCGTTGCGGGACAATGATCATGATCAAGTTGTGACTTAAATTTATAATATCGTATTAGCAAGAGGGTTTGTTCTGCAAACATAGCGATATCCATTATCCACTTCATTTTTTTATTTACTACATTCGTAGTTTAAATGCTAACTAAACTGTAGGATGTATTTAATACTGTGAAATACTGTCAAACATTCTTGAGATAATAATTAATTAATGACTAAATGAAACTTTATCTTGGTCATCCTGAACATATAGAAAATGAAAATTAAATTTCTCTGTAAAACGCAAGTATAAACGGAAGTTATACACATCATAAACATATACATACCATAATAAGCTGTTAGCGCCAGTCGGCTTAAATATATTAACAAAATTTTATACTCAACTGTTCATATGATGATAATTGATCATTTAATGTAGTTTAGTTAACATTCGTTAGGATAAATTTAATCAAGGTTTGAAAATATTTGTTTTGCCTAATTTCCCAGTAAGAGCATTATACTAAACATCTGCCTGCCACCAGTCAGAAATCCGTAGTTCATCAATTCCATTTATTTTGGGATTTTGATAAATATGTGTTTATATATAATTGTGTAACTTTATCTTGTTAACTGTTACATATTTATGCTGTTGATTAACTAATTTGAAAAATAAAATCCGACTTTTTTCGAAAATGAAAACATTTCTCTGACTACTTTACACATATCCAAGACTAAGACATCTTGGACAGTTGAATATTGTTATTGAACGTTATTTTTTCATAGTAGGCATATATTATAAAAGATATAACTGATGCGAAATAAGGACTATTCGATATATGTGGTGAATATATATTTGAAGTAAATGTCAGTTCTCTGATAAGATTCATGTTTATTTTTTGTCGCCACAATTTCTTTGCGTTGCATAGCCTACTGCATTATGCTTACTTATTGTAAACTGTGAGTATCATAATGTGGTTGTGGATTTAATATTCCAGCTACAAACTGGATAAAAATCCCTTCTCCTTAACTTACTGATGATGTACCTAAATTCGTGTTTAAACATCAAGCTAAGCATAAGCAGTTAATCATCACCATCACGTACCACAGAAAACCACCACGAGTATCGACCATCCATGTTTAAGAATGAAGTCTTTGCTTGCCTTATATGTTACCTTTGTTAACACTTGTTTTACATATTGAATTTTTACTTCTTGCATTCATACGATATTTTTCTCTTCTTCTGGAAACATTACGTGATACATAAGAAGGTATTTATACTACAACCTTACTTGATTTGTATTTATATAAGCTCACTACTTTCTTGGAATTGCTTATTTTCTGATATATCCGCCCCCTTAGCAGTAAAAAAATGATATCAGGATCTGTTTGCTGGTAGTACTCATTGTCAGTGTAAGAGTAATTTTACGATAACCCGCTTGTTTGTATGATTGTCTGTAGTTGTCGGATTGAGTAAAGTGGACATTATAGCAGCTCACAAGTTCGGCACTTGCTGATGCATTTTTAGGGTTATTTGCAGCTCGAATCTCGTACAGATGACAGAGGTTAAATATTGTCTGACTATTTGCGTAAGAAGCTGGATGTCCAGCATTCGTTGTAATTTATACGTTTTTCGTAGGTATGCTCAATACTGACATGAACTTTGTGTTGAGTATTGGTCCACTTGATATGATAAAGCAAGTCATGTCACGATGTCACCCTGAGACATTATGAATAAATGCATACCACACAAACTTAAAATGTGCAATTTGTGATCTTCATATTTTTGTGAGATTATTTTGTATGTGGGTGGCATTTCTTCGCAAAAGGTGTTCATTATATATCTCTTCTCCCTAAGACGTAAGTTTTAAGGAATAGTAGCAGAGTAAAAAAACAAGAAGTCTGAGTGAATGTTGGATTTCGGCTGTTTCAAATGAACTCCTTCGTTGAGGATAGGCGACCTTTTGCTGCAGCAATGCAAAATTACCATTTAATGGACGTCGATGCGTCGACGAGCCAAACATCACTGAATATCCCAGAAGATAATGTAAATTTCGAATTTAAAGTAATTCCGATAGTTTTAGAGTTAACGAAGCTAAATTTTTCTTTTTCTTTGATTACCTTCGGTTTAGGGCAGAAAATATCGAGCAGAAAGGCAAGGATTCTTGGGAGTGAATTTACGCCTCCTGTTTACTGTGATCTCAATTATTTTCTTTATCTTGGCCTTGATATTGTTTATCGGAACGATTGTCGCCTATTACAGTAGACCTAGGTCATCTGAAGGTAGTTTGAGGATGAAAACTAATATACTGCTACTTAAAACTGAACAAATAGCCGATTTAATTAGTTTAAAAAATATTTTAGCCCATGCTCCTCTACATGGCAGATACGAAAATGATGAAACACCTGACCCAACTTTTAACAAGGATGGTTCCACTCTTCCTGGCAAGCAAGGGGAAGAAGGGAAAACCGACATTTCGCAAAACGGTAAGTAGTTTACACATTTCAAAACTTCTAATAATGTTTTCAGCGCTCAGATACATGCATGCTAATTTTGGTTTATCGTATAATAATAATTTTCATGAAAGGGTCTGAGACGAAATGGTCAGTGACTACATTGAATGGCGAGCAAGTGAAGCCTGGTGTGCTAATTTATGGAGAAGAATTTAATTCCTTTAACCTCAGTCAATGGGGACATTATACGGGAGATTCTGTAATTTCCAATTTTTTTTGCCATATCTGTGAAATAAAAAACGAGATCGCTGATCTGATCCTGTTGCCCCATACAGGATAGCAATTTTTTCTTCCATGTGGACAATCGTTCCAACAGTTATGTTAACGACGGAAAACTCTATTTGAAGCCTACCTACACTGAGGATAAATTTGGCCAGGCTTATCTTTACAACGGAACTTTGCTGTTGGGAACGATACCTTCAAAAAAGTATAGTATACATATTATCAAATGAATTTAAGTTCAAATCTTATTCATGCTTGTTCATACTTATTATTATAATACCACAGTGTGTTCATGTATCTATTACCCCGTGGAAATTAAAATTGTGATATTTTTAGATGCCTTAATGATTCCATCCTATGTTGGAAAGGGAAACATGCAATGGTTCATCCTATTATGTCTCCAATGATTTCTTCAAAAAACTTTCTAAAGTTTACGTATGGAAAATTACAAATTAGAGCAAAGATGCCAGCTGGAGATTGGATTGAACCTAGTATATATATTTACTTACGATTAGATTAAAGGTTGAAACAGTTAAAATTAAGTTATGAAATATGTTTAATCGTTTATCCTTTCCTACCAGTTATATCCCTTCAACCAGACCTACCCACGTATGGAGATGACCTCCGCTCAGGACAAATCCACTTTGTGGATACACGTGGTAACCGTAAACTTTATAATTTGGACAATGTCAACATCGGCTCTGAGCAGACCTGCCCAGACATTCGATATGGCACAAAAGAAAACAAAAGAATTACATACTACTGCCTCAACACAGAGGAAGACCAAGGTTTCGACAGGGACTTTCACATTTACGAGTTAGAGTGGACACCAAGTAAGAAAATTATTTATTGCTAATTTCAGTCATTTTCCCTTCTCTAGAGCTCTCAAGATTCATATCTTAACAACTTGCTCAATTTAAATTATGTCCTTATTAACAAATTATTTTTAGGGGTTCTTACGATTAAAATTGACGGCAAAGGAGTAGTCGCAGCTCCATTCCCTCGACCAAGTATGTATGAATTATGGTCGAAAGGACGTAATACTCGTAATCCGTGGACTGAACATTCGGTCAATCATGTGATGGCACCGTTTGATAAGGACGTACGCTAATTAATATTCTAGATATATTAATTACTTATTTACATAAATCTTGTTCATGGGTGTCAATCATGCTATATAGCTGATACAATTTTCGTTGTTAGTTTTTCTTGGCATTTGGAGTTAGCGTCGGAGGAGTCAATGGGTTTTTCGCGGATGACAGTGACAATCATGGATACCAAAAACCATGGAATAACACAGACCCAAACGTAAAGATAAACGGAAAACCAAGTTGCACAAATGACATTACTAATGAAGGTGATAAGTAAAAATCATATTATACTTCCTAAAATATCTTATATTTTACAGGCAGCGAAAACTTTCTGGGAGGCAAGGAATCTCTGGGAGCCTACTTGGGAGAATGACAACTCCGCTTTGCAAATTGACTTCATCCGTTTGTATTCGCTAAACGAAACTATATCAGATTGACAGGGGGAGAACCGTTCCGCAAAAGACTACAGTAATAGTGATGGCGTCATTGTAGAAAATGATAGAATGCATAACCGTAATAAGCATAGCCGCCTCTCCACAACAACACCTGCAATACCCACTACTACTGAAACTCTGGCGTGGAACGGTTCACTATTTGAATACGACTCATTGGAAGAGGACAGACAATCGAAACATTTTGATGGCAGCGAAGAAAGTAACTCGACAAAGTTAACTTCTCTTGAGGAGAGTGTTTTAGACGAGTTTAATTTTTAGTTAGGTTTGTCATGTGCTTGCAATTAAATTCGATAAAAGTGATACTCGAAGTGAGATTTGATAAGGTATTTTAGTTTTTAACGTTAGTTCTGGAGTTGGTAGTTATGTTATGTTATGTGTCACTCTAATTTTACAATAGTAAAGTCGATTATTCAGAGAATCTTAATTTTCCTCTGAACTGATTCATATGCATATGCACTGTTTTAGCATGCATTTGGTGTGCAGCTTAAATTAATGAACTATACTATTGTAAACCCACTTTTAAATAATAGCAATGAGATCTGTTTCTGTTTCCTGTTGTTCTACATAAATAAAATATTTCATGATTCTTTATAAATACATTTACATGATTCAAAGCATAATTCAATTAATTAAATCTTATAGTATCCAAAGTATCTTTACTCAAGCCATAGGAAGGATAAGCACTTTTAGAAGTTTTCTTCTTCGGGTAACCCCCCAGACGGCTGAGATGGTGCGCTACCTTCCTTTTTCTTATCTTTAGCGTTGGCGTCTTTCATTTCTTGTAAAACATATTTATACTTGGATTTCCACTCAATTAGAGAGAAGTAGCCGCATTCAAATAGATCTGTCTTTCCTTCAAAACTCACTACTGTCCCGGTATCGTCATTTCGAACGATTACTAGACACGGTTGGGTGAGAACGTTGTACAAATTTCTCACGTTTCTGTCGTCAGTTTTTTACATGATACCCATCAGTTTAGCAATTTACAGTTGATTATAATGTACAGTAATATGGTTTTGATTTAGAAATGTTGTACCGTCGCAGATTCTGGTTGGACCAAGGAAGCACAAGCCATTCTTCCATACAGGCATTCACAAAAAAGTCACATTCTGCTTCGTCTTCATCCAAAGGGATGTAAATTATATCGAAGGGTTCATCCCGTTGCTGCATGTACTAAAAAGTGTAGAAGGATTGATAATTAATTCTCATCATTTTTAAAGTTCTTAAATGAATTGAAGCATTACCCTGTAAAATTTATTCAGATATGTGGTGAAATGTTTGGTAGATCTGTTTCGAAACGAGCCAAAGAAGATGCCAAGAAATTGACAGTTTTCTCGCATGAATTGAGACACTACCTCGTCTGGCTCGTAGTATTTATTGTACAACACCAAAGATGGGTCACGCCACCAAGACTTGACGTTTTTAGCCATTGTATAAAATAAATGCACTTTACTGCTGGATGTGTTGATAACCAACAAAATCAAAATTGTTTTGTAATATCAGTATTCGATAGTTCCAATGCTCCAATAATACACCTCATCAAAAATTGTGGTTTTGCAATAGATTGAATGGGGGATGAGACATGGAGTTTCCGTTTTCTCCATATTGATCTAACATTTCCACAGATTTGTTTCTATCAGGAACAGAAACTTGATTTTTAGATAATATCATAAGCAACACATACTTATGCCTTTATATTTACACGCTAATTTAAGACGTTGACGTTCTTTTTACGCTTTACATTTTACGATACAAATATTTTGGGGTGAAAAGTTAACCCTGCTCGACTCATCGTCATTAATCTCTCAGATTAAATATCTGATCAAGTTCACATAGCACATTTTCATTAGGCAATAATTTTATATGTGCGAAATAATATATACAATGTACACTGCCCACAGGGATGGTATAACATTACGCAATTCACAAGTCCTAGAAAGAATATGACACCTCTCCATTAACTAGAGCTACAGTTACAGCACGTGTGCCTTTCCTAAAAATTTCATTTTTAATTCGGCAAATTACTAATTATGAAATAAAGACCAGTTAGTGGACCAACTACGGTCCTTTGTGTATCGATCGACACGCAACCGCAAATTAAGCTATTAAAGTTATTCTATTTATTTCGCAATAATTCTCAAGTGCAGTTCTCATTCTCATGTTGATGGCAGAAATAATTATTGTCTACTGCGTAAAAAGATCATTCAACCGTGATGCATCAGATGCATGATGACAGTCCAATTTTATGAAGGGCACAATTAAACTTTGAATCAGGTGACGGGATAATTGTGACTATTGACACTTGTGCTGAGCCTCTTAAAAACTATAACAGAACCAAATCAATCATTTTTTCAAGTACCCCTGCTCATTTGTTTAGCACTCAAGCTGAAAAGAAATTACAATTAACTACAGTTACGCTTACATTAGCGCTTACATGTCCCATAAGTCAATCTATACGAACTCACTATTTTTATTAAAAGTCCTCCAAACCCGTTACAAATTATTATTAGCGCGTTTAGCTGGCAAATCTCCAAAAGATATCAAGACTGCATTTAAATACGATACTAAAAAACAAATTGGAATACGACAAGAATACATGACTCATCCTTTCATCTCTTCTTACACATAATTTTCAGTTTAACGAAGTGTTGAATAACTATAGGTATAGTTAAATCGTTTATATTAATTAATATTACACTTGCTATGTACGCCCAAGAGTTTGATGATTACCTGAAACATGTACAATGTACAAGTGGTACGCATGTAATTAAAGATTCATTTTTACTAGTAAATATAGCTTTTGCATTTACAATCATTTTGTGTAGATACCTATCTACATACTTTGATAACATGATATGATGATCATCACCAGATATTTCTTGCCATAGTCAGATCAGATCGACCAATAAACTAGATCAAATACTACTCTAAGGAATATTTTATTACCATTCTTGACGCATTTAATTATGCTTACGATTTTTTTCTAACATTATGAGCGCTTAACGCATAGCTTAATAGCTTATCTTTGATCTTATCATTTCAGAAAATTAGCAAACATTTTTTCATGCGTATGCGTACTTGCGTACCAACTAAATCGTTTCTTTTGGCGGCTCAGTTTCAACAATAATGTCAGATTTGAAAGCAAAGTAATTCTAAGCTAACTAGTGATCAAAGCCGAATAGTCCATACAGTGGTCAGCTTAATGGTGAACTTCCGTTTTCCAAATTCGCGTTTTCACAACTGACACCGCATCGCATGTTAATCAACTCGTTGACTGATTATTGCTACTGAATTTGACCTTATTTTTTTCTATTTTGCAATTCCAATTCTACTCACGTATTCGCTATTAATACATCTGAATGCTTTTTTCATCTTCCTTTAACAGCACCGGTTATAAAATAAGCAGTGTCTTTAATTGATGTTTACAATATTATGCAAGAGATCAACGAGAACTTTTATTCATCGCCGCAACATCGTCAATCACTGCATGCAAGTAACTTATTTCCACAATTTATGAATATCATTCCCCTCCGCAACGTCCATCCAAGCACGTGTAGTTAGTCTAATTCTAATTATTTATTGTATAACGAAATTGTCAGTAAAGTAGAAAAAATGAAGGAGATTGGTTGCAAATTGCAATGCAATAGTTGAACAACATGGCACCGGTATGCGTCGGCACCAGCACCCCCAACATTGAACGCAGTCATTGGTCGCTCGTCATCGTCAATCAGTAGAAGTCAATCATCACCCCCAAAAAACAGGATACCCTGCTGCAAGACAAGAGTCTGTACGCTCATTATACATAATATTTTCTCGTTTTGCCGTTATCTGATCTGATATATACCTAGATTATAACTGCATAACATTAATTAATATAAGCAAGTGACCATTGTTGCATTATTGCAGTTGTTCTAGATTATTAGCATAAATGTAATCGCAATACGGAAAGGTAACAATATGACAGATGGTACCTTCGGGAGCTTGATTTGGGGGACCCTTAAAGTCGTCATATTACAAGCCTTTTGTTTTTGTCCTGATTTCGTCGGTCTATAATTTCATGCTGGGTTGTTGCACTGCTATGATCGATGCTATCAAATCTTTGATAATATGGTTATGTTAGCTCGATAATGACTGTATGCCGGTTATCAACATATATCGTCCCTATTAATATAAATAGAAGGAGTTCCGAGCATCTCGCTATCAGTTGCCTTTTTACAAGCTTGGTAAAATTAACTCAACAATTTTCTTAAAGAAATTGAGAACCAGTGTGAAGCACTAACTAGTCAACAAGATGTACAAAACCATTGTAAGTTTCTGAAGTTATCAATTTAATTTTTTTTCTGTGTTTAGTCAATGCCCATTGCATTGCTCGTGGGAAGAAAATCTAAACAGAGGATACCTTCTATATTTGTAGCTTGCCCTTTTCGCCTTCGTCGCTGTGGCTTACGCTGGACTCATAGGACCACTGGGCATCGGAGGAGTTAGCTACACTCAAAGATTGAACGGCTATGGACCAATCCTTGGAGTTGGAGTAGCTCCAGTTATAGCTAAAGTTGGTGTTGCCCCAGTTTTGGGCGTCGGGCACCTGGGAGTGGGGCATCTGGGGGTGGGGCACCTGGGGGTGGGGCATCTCGGCGTAGGTCATTACGGTTTAGGCGTAGGTCATTACGGTTTAGGAGCTCATGGCGTAGGAGTAGGTCTTTATTAGAAATTGTTAAAGAATGAAGGAGCCCACAAATACGAACTTTTATTTTTGTACTTAACATTTGTAATAGCAGTTTTATGCTGGTGTCTAAATTCAACTTATTGTTCCTCCCCTAAACTCCCCTCCCATAGTATTATTGGCTAAAAATCCTATAAACTAATAGTTGATAAGCTATGCTGGAAATTAAGATTGGCCTTGATTGGACGTCCATTTACGCTGGTGAAGTGATATTTTTGCAGCGCATATCAAATCCAGAATGAAAACATGTTAATCATTATGACATAAGGAAATGCATAGAACCAAAGATTTAAAAATATTCACACAGGAATATCAATAAATTGAAATTGATCATTATCAAGAAAGACTATCATTGTATCCTTTTATTTTTTACAATTAACTCCATCCTTCCTGCTAACTTGTCACTTTATTGCGCAATCTCTGCAAATTCCTTGTGTTTCATTCACCTTTTGTCAAAGGAGTGATGTCTTCGTGACCAAAAACCTGTACGTTCGTTGTACCTTAGCATTCGTATTTTTACTTACATACTGATTAATATCTATATCTCTCCTCATATTATATAAGCAACAAGAAACTCACCAACCAGTAATTTTATCGTCGCAATCAGGGATCATTCCCTGACCTTTCCCGCATCCTGTACAAAATCTATATTTGGTAACTTTCCATGACTTTGACTTGCACCACAGCATATGAAAGCAAAATGAATGGAACGTCGAGCCTTTTTTCTGAACGATGGGTTCACATGTGCATTTGTTATCAGCTACAGTTAGCTAACTTGTCACTTTATTGCGCAATCTCTGCAAATTCCTTGTGTTTCATTCACCTTTTGTCAAAGGAGTGATGTCGTCGTGACCAAAAACCTGTACGTTCGTTGTACCTTATAAAGCCTTCGTATTTTTACCTACATAGTTTAATATCTCTCCTCGTATATAAGCATCAAGTTTTTACATCGCAAACTCACCAACCAGTAATTTTATCGTCGCAATCAGGGATCATTTCCTGACCTTTCCCGCATCCTGCACAAAATCTATATTTGGTAACTTTCCATGACTTTGACTTGCACCACAGCGTATGAAAGCAAAATGAATGGAACGTCGAGCCTTTTTTCTGAACGATGGGTTCACATGTGCATTTGTTATCAGCTACAGTTGTGGAGTCGTGCGTGATGTGTGTGACCTTTGATACCATAAAAATGTATGTAACAATCCTACGTCTTCAAAAGTAATTGTATACTTTTGCTCATTATGGCTTAAGCTCAAATTTTTATGTTAAATGAAATCATTATTCTCCATCTTCATTGTCATTCAACACACTAAATAGCATATAAGCAAAACCCTTTTAGTTTTCTTAAATCCCATTTTCAAATCATAATCACAACTTGAGTGTTTGCATTGCAACAATACCTCACATTCATATCTTAATCTCATCCAGTTTCCTTTTTATCTATACATCTGTGTACCTCGAGCCTCGAGCAGGTCAAGCGCAGCCATCCAGCCATCATCCAGATCCAGCACAGTTAGAGTAACTGTGTTAGTTTCTCTTTGGATGGGTGAATTTATAATGTAGCAAGCGTCTTAAAGTTGGAATAGGAAGATATAGAAAACGAAAATAAAACGTTTATTACAGAAGACCGTGTAATTGTTACATCATCAACTAAACAACAAACGACGTTTACATATTAATCTTTTTATTTTTGTAATTCCTCAAATTTCCTTATTGCAATGTTTATGAGAAATCATTATGTAACTGTACTACCGAAACAGTAATTACATCCAAGAAATATACCTCCTTGTCAAGCTTCTGTCTGCATAGCCAATTTTTATCACGCCATAAGTACATTTTTACGATGTTAGACTTTTCCTCACTTCACTTTTACACGAATGCCATAAAAATCACGAGATGTGTGCTATTGTTCCGCATGCACACTTTTCGTAGAATCTGTCCTGTCAGTTGGAATCAATCTACTCAAGCAAACAAGCTGAGCTCACACTTCCACAAATGAAAACTGTATTAGTATGCATTTCTTTGCCATTGCCATATGCTTTCGAGTTTGGATGATGTTTTGACTCCATTTGCCAAAATCTCTCTTCCATCCTGAAACATTTCTCCTTTCAATGTCAGCTTATTTGAGTCTCAGCCAAAGACGAGAATGGCAACTTTTGCAAGTCGAGAAATAATAACATGTTTTACATGTATGCGTGCTTACTCATCATGATGTAAGTAATTACCTAAATGCCCGACAACGTATCGAACCACGATCCTTAGGAAGACGAACGAAGAAGCTTCTGTATTTCCTATTACTCCTTTTTCCTATTCCAAAGCTCAAGTCTATATGGCGCAACGTGACTATCGTTGACCAGCACTATCAGAGAAAGAGGAGAAACCAAATACCACAAGAACGACTAACCACCCGAGAACATTTCCTCCTGCTGAGTATTCTTTCCTCAGCTGTCGTTCCAGAAACTGCTCTTGCTCTCTTTTCTCCGCAAAATATTCAACATGGTTTGCAAATCTAAAGACAGTGGCAGTGATAATTACCGTTCTCCATCAGACATGGAGCATGCTTCAGAAACTTGTGTGTTTCTCCCTACCGAGGAGTCCACAGGAAGGAGGAGTAGTCGGAATTTAAGTATTTTAGTTTTATCTTCAGAGCGTCTTTCCATAGACCCTGAAAAAATTCCTTTCGAGATTTCCCGAACTAGTCCCGTGATTGTAGCAAAAGATAAAGATCAGGAAATAGCAGAGGGGGTGGTACCTGAGAGGACGAAAAGTTGTTGTGGTAATTATGCTGGGATTTGGTTAACCTTAGCTTCTGGACTGATGTTCACGATTGGTGGAGTGATTGTGAAATACATGAAAGATTATCACCCCTTCACACTAGCAATTTTCAGATTTCAGGGGATTCTTATCCCTGCCTTATTTTGGGTTTTGTACGCACATTATGTTCAAAAACTGCCGATATTTGAACCGATTTGGCCGTTGACAAAGAAGGAAAAGGCGAAAAAGTTTATGGGGCTGATTGTAAGTGATATTTTATATGATGTTCGAAAAGTATTATATCTTTATCATTATCGAACACACCAAGCTCATATTTAACATGTTGATTGTGTTTTGTTTACAGTTGCGGAGTGTCTTTGGATCGACAGCCTTGTTCTTACATTTCTACGCCTTACAAAGAATCGATGTTGCTGATGCTCTAGTGATTGGTTCATGTCAACCAGTGTTTGTCACGATTACCGCGTACTTTTTACTTGGAGAAGCTTGTGGCGTTTTCCCAGTATTTGCAGCATTATTGAGTGTTATTGGCGTTGGAGTGATATCTAGACCTCCGATTTTAACTGGACAAGAAGCGTTTGATGAAGATGCATTGGTACTTTAATAACTACTTGATTGCTTGATAGAATTTTTAAAAACTGTTCTGAATTGGATTTGCATCTGAAACAGATTGGAGCTGGTTTCTCCATTTCGAGCATGCTGACAGCGACTATGGTATTTGTCATAATCCGCTACCTCAAGGACGTCCATGTATCTGTGATGACACTTGTTCTTGGATGCTGGGGAACCCTTCAGAGTATTATTTGCTCAGTAATTGTCGGAGAATTTACTTTCCCTCATGACGCGTATCATTGGGCTTTAGCTGGGGCATTGGCTGTCATTACGCTACTTGGGCAAACAGGTCTAACGTTAGCTCTTCAGTGCGAACAGGCTGGACCTGTCTCTCTCGTGCGCACTGCTGATTGTAAGGAACTTCTTACTAAATTTATGAAAGTATTAATGTTTGCCAGAAAATAACATTGTAATTATAACATTTTCAGGTATAACTGCATTTTTCTTACAATTTCTTCTGCTCGGAGTGATACCAGATCTTTACAGGTAATCGAAAAATGAAAATATATCCATAAAATATATCCTCTAAGTTATCAAAAACAATGACCTACATATTCATTGTTTGTTGATTTGACAGCTTAATTGGAGCATCAATCATCATTTTCTGTGTGATTCTAACTGCCTTCCGAAAGTGGATCAGTACTCTGCCACTGAGTCATCGAGCCAGAAAGCATTTATGGTTTGTAATGGTTTAGGATCATGTTTTAACTGAAAATGAAAAAAAATATATACTGAGTCCTATACGCACATGACAAATAATAGTTAATACATTGACTTCATAATAGTCCATCTCCGTCAATTCATTTCAGTATGATGGAGAACCGCCAATGCTAGTTTTAAGTCAATTGTCTATAAGTATAAATATTTATGTTTTTTGTTGTAAAATGAAATGTTTTGTACCTTTTAATACAAGCTACTTAAAATTTAATAAGAAGGATTTAAATAAATAAATAGTAAACTTATGTTTATCTATGAATCAGTTACTACATATGCCATTTATTTCTGGAGATGAGAAGGCAGTTTTCTGCCCAAGGTCACGGGCTTCCAACATTGGGAGATATGGGAAAGTGAAGAGAGCAGGTTTCATAGTAATGACTCTTAAGAAGCATGCAAATACTTATACAAATAACATTCTATACGTTGCATGCATTATATGAGGAAAGCTTCTATATTTCGTTATCATCCGAGACCATACCATACACCAGGTTCACATCTTGAAATATGAGAATTAGCGAGAATTGTATTTTAATACGTAATTTAAAGGAGCTCTACAAATTCATTTGTAGATAATTATTATTAAGTGTTGCATATTTTTAAACTATAATTTCTCATGCACTGAGGCTTTTGAGCTTGACACGCGATCCGAAATCCTCTTCTCTTTTTTAGGAGCAGATGAAGCATTAGCATTACAAAAGAATCTTGCATGTGAGACAAAGAGTGCACCATTTTTCATATCAGCTCACAAATTGTAAAATGGGCTCTACAGGAAAACCTCTTCATCGTTCTGAAAGGGCTCCATTCATATCTTCATCAAATCAGCCGATTATCACTGTTCAAGCTCCTTCCCCCACTGGTGCTGATGAGCCAGTGTCATTTCAACTTAGCGTTAAGGAGACCTCAGAAAATGGAAAATCCAGTGTTGTTTGTCAAAATGACATTGAAACCGCTAGGTTTTCTGAAAATCAAGAGAGGAGAAGGCGAGGATGTTCAAATTACATAGGGATTCTTCTTGCTCTTTTAGCTGGATTTGTGTTTACGATTGGAACCATTTTAGTAAAGTACATGAAGCACTACCATCCCTTTACCCTGGCTATGTATCGACTTCAAGGAGTTTTGATCCCGTCAATATGTATGGTGTTTTATGCCCATCGTGTTAAGAAAGTTCCTGTATTTGATCCGTTTTGGCCAGTAAATACCAAAGAAAGGGCAAAGAAATTGGCAGGGATAATTGTAAGAATATAATTTCAATCTCCATCTTCTGTAACGAAATGTCAGTTGCCATCATGGAATTTTGGAATTTTTAGCTGAGAGCCTCATTCGGATGTACAGCTTTATTCCTCCATTTGCATGCTATTCAATACCTCCAAGTTGGGGATGTCGCTGTGCTTGGCTCATGCAAGCCTGTATTTGTCACAATCGCTGCCTTCCTTTTTCTTGGGGAGTCTTGTGGAATTTTTCCAATTCTCATGGCTGTTCTGACAATGGTCGGGGTTGGGGTTATAACTAGACCGCCAATGCTAACAGGAGGTGAAGCCTTTGATCAAGAAGCTCTGGTAATTCTCAGTTTTGGTTTTAACCATAATATTTTACAATAATTTTTTATAAACATTTCCAAATTTCGCTTTCAGACCGGAATAGGATTCGCTATGGGAAGCGTTTTAACTGACACTTTGGTCGTCGTTATTATTCGATATTTGAAAGAAATTCATGTCTCCATTATGATGCTTTTCCTTGGTCTTTGGGGAACTTTCCAAAGTGTAATTTGCGCATACGCCATTGACGAGCTGAAACTGCCGGAAACGGGAAGGGATTGGGCTTTTGCTGTAGCTCTTGCTGCTACCGCGATTATCAACCAAGTCGGAATGAATCTCGCGCTTCAGTTCGAAATCGCAAGCACTGTTTCTCTAAAAAGGACTTTAGATGTAAGTTAGGCTTGCCACCCAACGCGGTCCGTTTTACACATTTTTGACCAGATTCTGAGTCAAGTTTTCAAAATTATAAAACTTTATTTAGATCGTCTTCGCTTTCCTTTTACAATTTATAATCCTAAGCATTGCTCCGGACCTATACAGGTAAGTAGTCAAAAACACGTGCTGTGTAGGCTGTAACTCAAAGGATTATTTTTTGGACTAAGAATATTGTGGTTTTGTCTTTTTCTCAT
>JAHZNA010001287.1:0-14254 GCA_027743935.1 Sinodicranocentrus sp. ZH6
CTCCCATCAGTAGATTTCCATCCTCGGAGTAAAAATACTTTCATTCAATGAGTCGTATATTCATTGTGCTGTATTTTATTAACTATACTTAAATTATCTGGAAACGGAGTAGTTTATGTAAACGTAAAAACCGAAGTAAGCATAAATACTCCTTATTGATTTGAGGGTCTGCTATTATTTTTGCAAAACCAGTTGAAAAGTCGATTTCCTGTTTTATGTACTTTTTCCGACCACAGAAAAGTTTCCTATTTCCAAATGTTTCGAAGCATAAATTGCATAAAGGCTTTTCCTCCAATGACAATGACTAACGATTCTTTTGTTGTTACAAGCAGTACTAGTAGTTCCAAAATTGGAACATTCATATAGCTCTCTTGAATTCTATTCTTTGACTGTTTCGTAGATTTGTGTAGTACGTACTGGATACCATTGAGAAACCAGAACATGTGTATGTTTTCCCGATGACAAGTTACGGACACATATTCAAACGCAGCGTGACAAAAAAATTAAGTATTTTCTTTCCTCAACCATCCATTCCCAGTTTTACGCTGACATACATTTTTAATACTCTTCTATAAAAATATAAGAGAATAAAAGGTGCAAACTTTTTCACGCCTACTATCCATACTTCCAACTGGAATACACCTAACACTGGTTTATACTTCTGTAATAAATAATACATAAAGGAAAACTTTTTTATGACACGGTCACACAGACGAAAGAGCACATAGTGCTCCAACTTAGGTTATTTCTTGTACAAAGCTTTAAGCCACGCTTTCTCCGTTTACAAAACAAATAAAAACTCTGTCATCCGTCCTCCCACATTTTTGAGCAGTGACAAGGAATGATGACTTGTTTTTGGCATGTATCTCTTCACAGCAGCAGTTTTCCTTGATTTCCTTATAAACCTAGTGAAGCGGGAAATGTCAGAGGGCAGCGTTTATTAGCGGCGTTGTGTGGAAGTGAGGCTGACAACAGACTCTTGAGCATTTTGTGACTTGTCCTTCCTTTTACGAAAGATTTTTTTGGATGACTCATTCAACACAAATTTCTCGTACGCTTCCCGCATCAAAGAAAAATGGAGAGAGGATCTAGAAGCTGGGAAAAGGGGAAGGACTAACGAGTTTTATGGTGATGTTTGACTCTCACAAAAAGACTTTCACTTTTCACAGAGATGACAATGGAGAAGACGATGGAATAAGATGAAAGCCTTTATACACTACGTCATTGTCATATCCACGATGCATGATAATGCTATGCGCTACGCACTATGGAAAGCTTTCTTCTCACTTTGTATTTTTTGAGAACTATAGTTCGAAAATTGATTATGATGGCTAATGACAAAAAGGCATTGTTTCTTTTTTGGAGCAAGAATTTACAGTTGGGTTTTACGCGTAAACTCCATAAAATAACTTTTGAAATTGATTTATGCGCATGCCATTTTTCATACTAAAAAATATGCATACCTAATCCCTTTCATTAAACAAATACTTAGCTCGAGAGACATCTAGTCGAATTTAAAGCTTTTGAACTTGACACGATCTGCTTATGATAGCCTTTTAAAAAGGTTTAAAATGCGCGTTTCCGGAAACTTCTGGTTGAATGACGGAACAAAAAATGGCTCAAGTTTACAAATAAAAAGATGATGCGAGAAACACCCAAACTTCGTCACAGGTTTTGACAGGCACTGCATTAGATTTATTTTTATTTGTTTTTAGTTGATTTGATGAGGGGCTGCCGGCTACCTAATCCTCCGTAGATTTTATTTTATTTTATACAAATGTACAAAAATAAAATCGATTTGATGTTTCATACAGCTAGACACCATATGAGTTAATCAAAGCCTCCGAATATGGCGTTAAAATTTGTATCTATACTTATGTGTAACATGTAACGGTCTTGGTATTGTAAACACACGCACAAACACACAATTCTGACTGTCATCTGCCATCACAATAACTCATTTTGAAAGGTTAACAATTCATTCTTTATTCCATTACACTCCATGGAACGTTCAGTTTCATATAGTTTACTTGTAACTTGTCAACTCCACAGGAATCTTCTATCATTTGCATACACAGATGCATTTCCAATGATTAATACGTGAGTTTCCGACATATCTTAATACGCATTTATTCACATGCAAAATGTACACCGACGACTTTCCATATCTAAGCAGAGTGGCTCGTCTTCATTCTTAAAATTGATGCTTATTTCCATGCATTGTACAAACATTCCTTTGAAACAAGTTTTCCGCACATTTTCTCCTTCAAACAATTCCAACCAACCCAAAATACATCATGCTATATTCATATACGAGAGTGTGTTTAAACATCTCTACAATATTAGGTGGAATGCCATATGCCGCTTTTTACGCACTGCAACATTCACTTTTCGGATTTTCTCTAATGCCGAAATTTATATTCGGAACAGTATGCCCCGTCAACATATCAGTATTTATGGGAATGCCTCCTATAATCATTTTATCCATTATCTTCGATCTACTCGCCAATTGTTTTTCAAATAACTTTGCCGTTCCGCATATTCACCGAGATCGTAAAAACACTCATCCCTACTGTTTTATTAGCTTGCTTTTTTACTTACTCTATCTTCCGACTGGATTATGGCTTGAAAAACATGTTTCGAAATTGAAGAGACCATGACTATGCCCACCTGGAATGAAACCATGAAAATGTTTTTCTCCTGTTTGTGTATCTGTTTAATGCACATTTTGTACATGTGTATCTATAACCCCTACTCTGATTTATTCAGACCAGCAAAAAAACCGGATGAAAGTATAAAAAAGCCACTTTACTCGTTAACCATTTGGCCTTTTTGTTACTTATTGGAGGAAAAATACAGTGGGATTTTCGTTTTTCTCATGTTGGACAGTGAAAAGGAGTGATCCTCATGTCACATAATTTAGCTGAAGGTGACACACCCATGTGAATTGGCTATAGGAATACACAAGGCAGAAACAGGATGAAGCATGTTATTTTCGGTAAAAACGTGCTGATAAATGAAAGAGAAACGGAAACTTGGGGAAAATTTCCTCTCTCTACATAGTATTTTCCAGGGGAAGTGGAGTCTCATTACGAGCCTTGTTTCTGGAACAGATATGTCCATATCCGTTGCAGAAACTGCACTGCAGTCTTAGGTCAATGTCACCTGGTGAGCTGGAACAACTACAGTGTGAGTTTATATTGCAACTAAAAAAAACTTTCCTATTGTACGCATGGGAATTGGCTATTTCAACTGCGGAGTGTTACGCTAAAAGTTAACATTGCCACTTTGGAATTGTAAGGTACTCACACACGTCTCGTCGACTCGAAAAAACTCTGCTTCTCTTTTTTATTACTCGTAAGTATTACACTCCCATTCTCATACTGCACACTTGTGCTTCTCTCATGACGTACTACATTTTTATGAAAGAATATTATACGTTACGAGTATAATACCTCGGCTACTCGGAGCAGCTCAAAAATGTATGGTTTACGGAGCTAGCTGCTTTCTCGGGATTTATGCTGCTATTTAATTTATTTTTATATGCTTTTTTTTACACTCATGCTTACTCTGGTTTTACGCAGTATGGAGACATTTTTAGTTACTTTTGCAAAGTATATGAGATTCGCTTGGGCTTTTTCTACGCATTGGAAGTTTTTTTGTTGATAAATCTCCATTTCATGTTGAACTGTGGCAGTTTTCAAGGAAAAAAGAAGTTAAAATGAAAAAGGATTTGAGATTTATGATATTTCTAAAATTCAAGCAGATATATTCACAGGAATTGGCGAATATTCGTTTTTGCGTGAAAGGGGGTTATTTAAAGAACTTTGTGGAGGAGTGAAAGGTATCAATCTAAAATGGACTTTGTTTAGCTGCTCGTTTTCATCAGTATTTTCATCGTTGTTATTGTCAATTGAAGTATTTTTAATGCAGATAAACCGCACGCTATGCGCTAGAAATGAAGAGAGAAAACAACAGAGTATAAAAATAACCTCTCGTATCCGAAAGCTTTTAATGTTCAAGGGAAAAGGAGTGAAAACAAGTATTAAAAGCAGGATGAGAGCTCCTCTCGTTGTTTCAAGCTTTTAATGATGCCCATCATGAATCGATCTAAGCTTAAATGGACTTACAGACTACTGGAAAATGTACCTATGCTAAAGGATGTTTTGGAGAAAACGCAAGTAATTTTGGAAAATGGCTAGGGCGCAGCTCATTCACTCGTGTTTTGTGTCTTTGGGCAATAAACCCTAATACAAAATGACATTACGTTCGTACAGTTTAACCTTGAGTGTGGGAAAAAACGAAGGACTTTTTGGCTCGCATCTTTACTTCCGAGATGTGTTTTTTTCTGGATTCGTGTTTTTTCCCTTCTTTAAAAGAGTTCAGTCCAGTTTTGGGGATATAGCGTAACGATGAGATGGAAATGTGATGCGGATACTCTCTGGACAAGTTGCTGCTTGTTGCTTTTCGTACTACTTGAAATACATGAGATGGTGATATTCCCCATCATCCTTGCTCACTTTATCATTCTCTTATTTCCCGGGTGGCAATACAATGTCCTCTTTATGACCATTAAATTGCAACTTCCAACTAATTGCTATTTCAAACAAGCAGAAGGGAATGGGTTATACTGGTTGGGAAGAGGAAATAGATTACGCTATTACCATTTTTCTGCTCCAATTTTTTATTGAATGGTTAATACATTTTTTTCTTTGAATGTGTTATAAACCGGATCAAACTCAGATGCAATCGAAAGAAAAAGTATAATTGAGCTGGATAGCGACAAAGGGTATAGCAATACGTAAGGATGGGTGGTGGACGTTTCGTTTTTTTCCTTTTAGCTATATGCTCCACATAGTTGATGCCTTGTTTGTTGTTGAGTAACGATGAAAGATTTTCCAACTGGCAGTGACTGACTGGTTTGAAAGAAGAGATAGGAAAAATCCATTATACCACACTTGACGACCCACTTAACTCGCCTCTAACTTTCTTTTTTTCCAGTATTACTTTATTATATTTCACTATGCTGCTTACTACAGACGGCGGGTAGGGAAAAACACAATTTGTGATATCTTCCGAAAAAGGGCTTTCAATAGCAAACATGCACTTTTCCCTTCAACGAAAGGTTCAAGCGATTTCATCACGACAAGCAACCACCCCAAGAGTGTCATTTATTTTCAGCACACGGGACAAGTAAATGAGAGGTCGATTTTCTTGAAGGAAAAGGGGATTCTTATGTCAACTTCACTTTCTTTTTGGTTTCCTCCTCCGCTTCGGATACGAGGATGGTTTGAAAGGTTTAAACGATATAAAAGAGCTACATTACGGGATGCATTAAGATGAAGATAAAGAACCACTTTATTGTCTTTCTGCAAGATTTTCTGCTGACAGAGACAGTTCCTTGTTTGGAAAGGAATTCCCTGTGGGATGGGGTTTCGGTCCATTACTGGGATTTTGATTCGCATTAGTGATCTCTTCACTTCCGGGCTGTTCGAAGTTACAAGTTTGAAAAAGAAGAGCAAATTTTATTGGCCACAGAAAGAAATATGCTGGCCGCAAATTGACAACTATTATTTTATTTATTATAACTTTATTTTAAGTATCTTTACTGTACTATGTCTTTCCATTTCCTTTAAAAAATAGAGTGTGCACAAATGCTGAGTTGAAGTGATCTGCATCAAAGTCTGTCAGTTTTTATGCTATTCAATGTCAGTAGATTTTTACTGGTGTACAACAAAAGGCGTGATACATTTTTAGATTCAATCAACCACAGCAATATTTTATAACTCTGGATATATATTCCTTCCATGAAATGTTGCTCAGTGAGTCCTTCTCTGAATCGAATCATCAAGATTGATAGATATTATTTATGAAAGTGAGCATCTGTCTAGCGTTTTTTGCCTTTTCCAATATCCATCTCTATTTTGCTCTCTCCTTTTCATCCAAATGTGAACACAATTGTGTGGATTCAGGGAGGATAAAAAAGTTGAAATGAAAAGGGCTGTATTGCCTTTTATCCACACACAGATTCAATCGAATGATATTAAATGGGAAAAATATCAAAGTGACATATGAGAGCTCTCACAGAGAGGAAGGAAGGATTGTGAATTATTGAGTTGAAGATTTGAAATCAAAAAAGGGTTATGGGTCGACAGGCAAAGGGCCTAAAGGCTGAATCCCAACAAATGGTTTCAATTTTCATTGCCATTATCATGAAGATGATAATGATCATCGTTTTCATATAATGCTGTTTTTTGTTGTTTGTGCATCCCACTAAAACGTGGCGTTCGTCATGGATGAACAAGAAGTGGAACGTGGATTGAACTTGATTGTTGTTGATTTCACGGCTCATATGGAATGTGTGGCAATATGAGGACGTGTAAACATTGAAGGTGAAGGACCCCATAGACTCGTGCGGTAGTGAAGATTATAGAATTTGAGAGGTGTTTTGCCAAGAGCAAACTTCCTGGCATTCTTTCTTCCATAAGGGTTATTCTCTGACTGGATGTAATTTTTTATGAGATTGGATTAGATACTCATTTCTCTTCATCATTTATGAATGTTATGAGAGATGAGATGATGATAGGGAGGGAAATGACTGGTATAAAAAAATCCATATGAAATGTCGTCTGTTCAACATGAAAAAATATTTGATCCCAAAGTCCAAACTCGTAGATTGTGTTAAATATTGTGCTCTTTTGAATTTTGAATAATATATCCACATGGATTTTTACAATTTGTCCATTATCCTATTCAAATTTCGTGCTGAAAGCCATTTAATGGAGTAAGTGTGACAGTGTGAGTGTGAAGAAGGCAGCTTTTTCTCAAAATTCATATCCTTTTGCACGAGAAATTACATAGGATCGTAGAGAGATGATGATCTTTATTGTTATTTTTATGTGTTTATAGCTACACACTAATTCATTTTCTTTGTGAAAAATTGCTTTTCGATCCTCCTACACGACGTGATTTACTCGCTGTTGAAATATGCAAAAAAAAGTTGTTGTGCGGTAAGAAAATGGGACCAGCTTTTAGAATATTGTACAAAAAAACGGGAAGTTATGTTTGACTACTTAGCATGCTAGCGGAAAAAGTGATTTCGTTTCGGTGGACGGGTGGATAAAAAGCGAAAAGAGAAATAAGGTCAGAAAGTTTTTTATTCTTAGCACAAAGTGGCAGAGATATTTCAATGTATTTTCGAGGTTATTAAGTCAGTTTGTCGGCAGACGGATATGGTTAGCTAGGCGAGAACATTTTTATGTTGTCTTTTTGTGGAGGAAATTCCTGGTAAATATGAAAATACAATAAGTTTTAACGGCGTAATAGAATAAGAGTAAGTTTTTCCTCCTGCCAGGAATAAATAATGAATGAAGAGTGGGAATCTTTGAGCGAGAAGTTTTCAGCAGAGGAGGAAAGGCTCAGTTGAGGATGATGAATAAGGTGAAAGGATATAATGTAGTTTAAAAGAAAAAATATGTGTAGGGAGACCGATGGAAGATGAAATGGTGCCAAAAAGCGTGTATGATAAATAAGAATTTGCCTAAATTCTCCGAGGATGAGCCAAAATGAATGATGCTTTTACATAGGAAAAGAAATTACCTTAGCGGCTACAGCCCCCAAAATGTAGGAGAGGTTTATGCTGGAAAATAGCTTTTAGGTTAAAACCTGTCCTAATTTTATTTTGACATGAGGGAAAAACATTCTTCTTGAAGAGTTTACTTTTTCCAGTCTTTGGTAATCCTTCATGCAAGTAGACTTTGAGACGATAAATGGATTAAACGCTAAAGGATTTCGCAAGAAAAAGGTCACATGGCTGAAGTGAAGCTTAAATTATATTCAAATAAAGTTGCATTATCACTCATCACAGGGGAAAAAGTTTGGCCATTTCATAACTTACGTTATAAAATAATACCTTTTAGGAAAATATTTCATGTCAGGTTTACATATTTCATTTAAATATTGCTGTTTGTTAAACTTGAAATGGTGAGGGGATCCTAGTAAAAAAAACTAAATAGCACGAGTGCATTTTAATTTACATATTTTATGAATGACCTCCCTGTCTTGTTAAATTTTCCTTGTGCACTTCCTCCTCTCTGTAAATGCTTATATTTCTCAAAAGCTAATGTCATTAGTGACAGAAACGAGGGTGGGGAAGTTCCTGCCGATGACGTCTTTTCTAAATGTTATTATTTCAGAAGCACTTTCAAAGCTTTGAGTAATTAAGCACTTCATTCATATCATTACTTTCGAGTGAAAAGGTGAGATTAAGTGGGGAATATTGAATTAACGTCATTATTTACTTGGAAGATGAAAGCAAGCCTTGTGTGTCGCTTTTGTCGCAAGCTACTAAATGAGACTGAAGTTTGACACCATGTTTTTCTGCATTCAAAGACTGTCGCCACACACACACTCGCTCTGTGACATGGGATACGACAACACGACAAGACTTGTTATATAAGTGTCAATGAGACTGTTTAATATGCATACTTTATCTTGCCTCCTCTCTCAACCACAAGAAAGCAAGCCGAGCCAAGTATAATTTTCTCCCCTTTCCTCTTATTACGTCTCTTGCACCACTGCATATTTTTGGAATGCTTTGTCACCCACAAACAATGTAGGGATATCCTTGAGACAAGAAAATATTTGTATTCTCGCCTTTCCCAAAATTTTCCAGTTGTTTCACATTCTTCATTTCTCATTTCCCCTCCTTTCCCATTTTCATTCCTTATAAACTTATAATTCTCCATGCTTAATATTTATGAGGTGAGAGGGGTGCAAAGGAGAAGATAGGGGTATTCATTAATTATTTAATTTCCCACCGTCTGCATATGATTATCCGGACGGATACTTCAAACTGTACACAAAGGGGTCTGGTTGAATTCGTGGAATTTTCCTTTGTAAATTATAATCTCTACGTGAATAGGTTTTTAGACGTTGTATTTAATTTCATACGTGGAAGGGAAAATAGGTTGATGCCTGAGGATAGTGAGGATTGGGAAATTGCAGAAGGGACATGACAAATAATATATATCCCGTGGAATAATGGAAAATAGGGATGAAGTGTGCATTTTGTATTAAAAATGAAAAATGAAGAGTAATATCAGCGTTAGTAGAGTAATTAGGCATGTCTACAATAATACTCATGATTCTGCATTCACTATGCCTAAACCCTGTCTTGTTATAATGGATTCGGGCTATATTCCATCTCCCTCCAAAACAATAATCTATATAGACTCTAGCTTCCAACCTTCAGTCGCTAGCTTCAAGCTTGTGATGGAAGGAGGTAGGCTGGATTTTGTGTTTTGGAAATAAGCTTCACTGCACAAAGAAGTTTATGCATCAGTATCCATCACCATTAGCCTAATTACCCTCGCCACTTTGGTGATTTAGGAAAGGGGATAGGTAAAAATGACAGGATTTTTCTGCTCACTCTCAATCCTACCTTTTACCAGAGGCTAGCTGTGTGTATTTTTTTGGTAGTTTAGCTCTACGAAAATCCCACACTTGACTTGATTCAGAGTGAGAAAAAGAGCAAAAAGTAGGAAAGGGAGTAGGAGAAATCGATCCGGCCTAAATTGCCGGTCCTTGGTTTTTGTTCTGAAAACAAATGGAAAGGAATCTGTTTCAGGCTCAATTACTGGAAAAATGAATCCAAGGCTGTGCCTTGTGTGACAATAGCTGGGAAAGTACAACCGGCTCACATTTGTTTCTTTCTTTTTTTTAAGTGTATTGTGTACATTTTGGCTAGAAACGTTTTACTGGAGGGAGAGTCCTCTTGCACGGTTTGGATCTTCAAGTGGGGTATTTTTTTCCTGGAGGATGTGCAATGTGCATACCCACATTGAATGAATATTCATAATTGAATAAATTGCTCTGAAGCTTGAGAGGTGAGGTGGCAGCCCACGAAAATAATCCTAGAGAGGAAAATACTTCTCCGCTGTTACCGCAATCTGTAAAGAGTGGGAAATAGAAGGAAGGATGACAGGCATCTGGGTAAGCTCCACAGGGCGTTCACCTTCATTTCCAAAGCTTGTGAAAGTATAAAGTAGTATATTTTTATATATAAAAGCTCCCTTATCTCTTGCATCGTTTCCCCCTTTGAAATATATAATCAGACATTTCTCCCGGAAAAAGATATTTGGAGAGGTTTACTTAGCTCATTTGAGAGAAATTTGGAGTAAATGAGCTTGATTTGGTGTCTAAGAAGGATTTAGGGAAAGGAGACGAATTTAATCAGGATTTTACCCTCCTCCTTCCACCCTGTTTAATCCGGATCAGGAATGCAATCACAAAATCTTTATAAAAAATACTCTTGTAAGGGTTTCGAACCAAAACGGAGGAAATGAATTTGAAATGAAAGATTGGCAAAGAGAGTTGTCAGATGTCAAGGAGGGATGATAAGAGAATGTGTGTTGTTGTGGATTAACTAGTTGGATTCCTACTTATTAGATATTCACCGGTTTCAGGTTTTACGAAAAGATATGGAGTCAGCATGATATGCATTATGCATATATGTCATGAATGAATGATGTGTTTGCTTGTGCTCTCTCGTCATTCATGAGAACTCACGTTTTTAAAATATGTCAAGAATATTTCTCCTTGTTTGTTTGACAACATTTATGACAGCTACATTAAACCCGTACACGGTAAATGAGGAGTTGGACACTTTCCTTAAAATAACTCATTCCTCATTTCATTTCCTTCCTTGCTGTCGCATGAGCTAGTCGAAAATAGAAATTTAATAATTTGGCCACAAGTGGAAACCACTACAATTCAATTTATCATGGTTGCATAATGTATATAATGAGAAATGAAGGAAAAATGTTAAGGGAAAGAATTCATTTATCAGAAATAATCTACAAATTCACACAAGTTGTCAAACTCTTGGTTAATTTTTACACGGGGAAATCTCATTTTCTTTTGAACGTATGCCAGTTAGATTGAAAAGGGGGAAAGGAGAAAATGATATTAAAAATCATTTTATTTGTGTAAAAAAGATATACGCATTTGATCTCGTCAGGATTAATTTAGCAGACTACGACAACCTTTGGAGGACAGAGCTCTCGACTGTAATGAAAACAGAAATTTTTTGATGGGACTTTATTTTCCCGAGAAAAATATTAAAATTGGCCAACCTCCCTGTATATTTTTTTACATAATCCATTTTAGTCTATGGTAGTGCAGAGTGCACATGTATGATACATAAAGTAGCTCATCTGTGACATGGAAAGGTTGGCTCTGAAAGCCTCTCACGTTTTATGAGTGAAGTCTCAACCACAATCCAATTTTCTCATCCAGCTACCTGTTCCCTCTCCTGTGATGTATGAAGTTAGGGAAAAAGTCTCATCATAATCATGCACTCATGGTGATTGTATAATATACGGAACATTAATGACTTCCCTGTGCGTTAAGTCCCAGGACAGGAAATTAATGATGTGACCGTAACCGAGTACTCATCTTGTGAAGCGACAGGAGGAAAGAGAGAAGGTGAATTTCATGAAAAAAAGTAAGATTGCCACTTGGAATGAAAAGAGAAGTCGTTGCCTCATACACCACCACACTAACACTGCTTCACTCACATTTAATGACATCCCTTCTCCGTCAGATATCATGTCATATCACCCTTCCAATTATTTATGAAGGGGCATCATATGCACTTCACGGTATAAAGGACTCGACCTATAAGGATCATGTGAGCAGGTAAAAAGATCGCAGTGTCTTTTTGAATGAAAATGTCGGCTCATCATGGCAATCTACTTGATGAGTTGATTTTTAGCCACCATTGCTCCAAGCAATTTTAGGTCAATACAATTTGTCGAATTTAAAGAGGTCGCAGCTTTGGGGTCCTTGTCCCGGAAGCAGAATACGATTCTATTGGTTTAGTGGGCTCAACGCTAGGAAATGTATTTTAACAAGAGAGTCCTACTAATTTTTTAATTGAAATGAAACCCAAGCTTTATTTAGCTAAAGTGGAATTCTGTGGAATATACTGAAAGGGGTAATCATCTGGTTGTGGATAAATGTTTACTCAGATGAAATTGCTATCAAAACGCATTGCAGCATTTGCTGTAAAAAAAACTTGTTCAAACTGACACACATTTTACTCGTGGATTTTCACATCCAGGATTTTCCACCATCTGCTTGAGTTATTGAAAGGGTTTATAAAATTATATAGTGCTTACAAATTGTAGAGGGTTTTTGCTGATTTAGAAAAACATATTTTCTACGAAAAAAAGGTCAAACATACATTTCCTTTTGGTTNCAGGATTTTCCACCATCTGCTTGAGTTATTGAAAGGGTTTATAAAATTATATAGTGCTTACAAATTGTAGAGGGTTTTTGCTGATTTAGAAAAACATATTTTCTACGAAAAAAAGGTCAAACATACATTTCCTTTTGGTTGAAGGCAGTCATCGTGATAATGGAAATGAGCCTTTGGCCACTTCACATACGCTTGGGTAAATCTTATCAGAAAATCTCTCTAATTAAGGGGCGTTCCAATTTTCCAGTTTAATTTGTTCAGGTGCGAGCTCATCCAACTAGGTTTCTCACTCGGCTTATTTTTCACGATTGAAATTCCGCTGTTGTTTTGAAAGTAAAAAAAAACTAGGAAACCTTGTAAGCCACGGCTTCAACCTTATAACACTTGTAAACTTGTGCAGACATCCATGTGTTATATATTTTACGGTAGGAATAAGTGTCAAAACCAGCATCTCCTCGTATTTCACTTACTTCCAATGAATTTCACATGAGCCAGGTATAACCAAGAGTATTTACAAGAGTATACCCCGAGCTTAAGACATTTTTGGGGAAAGCCTCTCACGTACATTTTATACTAAACACTGTTTATAAACTTCAAAGTATATTCCTTCCCCCGACTATAGCATCACGGCTACTTGAGGACAAAGAAAGTGGTGTGCACAGCTCACTATGCACTTCTTAAGTAGCTTTCATAGCCATATTTTTTTCCAGTAATGTTACTTTGCAGAAGAACCTTCAGCTTTCATACATGTAACTTGTTTTTCCTCGTCCCCATTCCCGAATCTTGAATGAGTGCAATCCACTTGTTTGAGATTTTTGTAGCCATCAGAAAAGAAAGTCTTCAATTCTGCAGTGGAATAAAACGGTATACAGTTTTACAATCTAGAATTTCCATCCAAGCGTGCATCGTGCATCTCCTGGAGAAACCCTGGAGAAAATCTCCCTATAACATTTCCTCCTGCTATTCCACTTATCTTTTTTCATATCTCGAATTGCATTCCAACCCATAACCAAGGAAAGAGGGACATCTGGAGTAAGCAAAAAATACAATGGATACTCCACCACTGTTTATTTTTCTGACAATACACTTAGCGTTGGGATGGAATGAGGTGGCCACACTACTATAGATCTACTTCACAGTCCATTTCCTACTTTTTTTTTCTTTGTGAAAAACAGAATAATCCTTATAAGCTCCTTTAGCAGATCACACTCGAGCAATAGTCCATGTCATGCTTTTAGTATGCTCCAGACCACCCTAGTGGAATTGACTCTGAGCGTGTTCAACATGACTCAATCATTTAGTGTGATCAGATCAATCGAGAAATCTCCCCGGAAAAAAAGTACCAAATGTACGAGTAGAAGTTGCACAGCCACTTGAGTTTACTCACAGTGGGAAAAAAATACATAATACTATAATGGACCAGTGACTCTCTTCTGGAGAAAATAAAATGTCTGAAATTATCTCTTATTTTCTCTCTTCCCCCTTCTCCATTATATAAGTCTGGTAATACAAAGCATATTAAAGGAGCCGCAAGGAAACATTCTCATTGTTTTTTTCTGACTTTTCTCAAGCACGGCTTATTCAGCCTGGAGGAAACATTGGCTACATTTTTTTCCCCTCAAAATACACTCATTGTATTTTCTCAGAGAAAGAGATGCGGAAAAGGGAAAAAATGAACAATTCGAGTAACTGTAACAAAAATGAGAACGCATACACACATATGTGTATACATGTATATGTCTCTTGGGTATTTTCCGAAATAGAGCATCTTCCAAAATTCCAGCTGGAGAAAGTCAACGGCATACTCGAAGGATTGTTTATAATCGAGTGTGTATGTGCATGTGTGTGTGTGGTAACGTTGGGATGTTCTCTTTCAAACCTCATGTATGTATGGTGTACACAGCTTTGCGGTTTTTGTTGCTATTTTCACTTTTCCCTGGTTCCTTTTCCTGAAATTCAGGAAAGGTACTAGTGCTCTTTTCTCTGGAGATG